>VZRM01006583.1:19121-130433 GCA_013397955.1 Grantiella picta
CGCCCCTCCGCGCACCGCCCGTCCCACACCGCTCCGCACCGCCCCGCACCGCCCGTTCCCGTACCGCACCGCCCTGCACCGCGCCGCACCGCCTCTCAGCGCCCCGCGCCGCTCCGCGCCCCGTTCCGCCTCGCCATGCACCGCCGGCCCGGGAAGGAGCACTGGGAGGGTTCGGGACCCCGGCCCCACCCCATTCCCTCCCGGGACTGGGCGCCGGGATGCTCCGCAGTGCACTCCCCACCGACCCTGGGTGGGGGACTGGGAAGGGACACGGCTCCCCGGTGCTCCCCACTCCATCTTGGGATAGGCATCAGGAGGACATGGTGCTCCCCAGTACTCCCTTCTCCAGCCCGGATGGAGAGGCACCAGAGGGACATGGAGCTCTTCAGTGCTCCCGATTCCTGCCCACGAGGGACACGATTCCCCAGTGCTCCCCACTCCATCCGGAGATGAGGCACTGGGAAGGATCCAGTGCTCCCCAGTGCTTCCCATTCCAGCCTGGGATGGGGCAACAGGAGAGTCACAGCTCTCCAGTGCCCTGCTCTGGCCCGGATGGGGCACCGGGAGCCACCAGGACACCGGGGCCTGCGATGGGACACTGGAAGAGGCTGGTTCTCCTCACCCCAATGTGGGCTGAGGTACCAGGAGGGGCACAGCTCCCCAGTGCTCCCCAGTGCTTCTCATTCCGGCCTGACACAGGGCAGCAGGAGGAACTGGTGCTTCCCGGTGCTCTCCACTCCATCCTGGGACGGGCATGGGGAGGGACACAGGCCCCCAGGGTTCTGTTACTTGTCCTCGGTCTGACCCTGGACATTCTGGGAATCCCTGCACTGGGCTGTCACATGAGGAGCAGCAGGAGCTGGGCACGGAGCTGTGGCTCATCCCAGCAGCCACAGCCAGGGCAGGAACCTCCCAACAGTCCCAATCGGTGTCAAACAGGAGCCAGGCAGAGGGAGATGGTGTCTGCAGGCATTCAGAAGAGTCTGCATTGCTTTTTTCTTTCCTGCCCTGGATCTTGAAAACGGGAATAGTTTGACTTCCTTGGCAGACACCCATTTTTTCTGCATTAATTAGGAGTAGAAAATACCTCCAGGAGCAGCAAATCGCTCTTGGCACATCCTCTCTGCCCCTTGCAGAGTTCTTCAAGCAGCTCCAGGAGCCTCTGCGACAGGACTGCTGAGGTCTCAGACCCTCTGGAAAAGGCAAGGATTTATAAGAATTCAGTAACATTTCTGGCAGGCTGGGGAGGGGATGGAGAGAGGCTCTGGGCACACAGGGCAGGGGGTTGCAGCATGTGCTGCTCAGCACAGCCCTTCCCGGCCAGGGGCTGCAGCCAGCCCTGAGCATCAGCCTCATGCAGAGCAGAAAAATGCTCCCTGGGCTCCCTCCCACGCAGCAGCAGCTGTGGAATTTCTTGAGGTTGTAGCAGAGGAAACCCTGAAGGTTATTTCTTTACAAAACAGACGGTTTACATATTCCTGATTTGCTTTTTGGTAAAATGTCCGGGGTTTAAATGACAATTTGCCTTTGCAGTACGGTGCTGCTCGCTGTGGCAAGCACTTCTACACCACCCCAAGGATATTGCCCTGTGATCCCATCCCCTGGCCAGCCCCACTCTGGCTGCCGGTGCCGCCCAATTTGGAAGCAGCAAGGGGAATTAGGTCCTTTGGTCCTTGAGTGGACAGGTCTCATTCCCCCCATGCCACCCACTCTGGGAGCACTCACTTTATTTGCCAGCCAGGCAGCTGCAATCAGCAGTTTGTCCAGCTTTTTTTCGTTCCCAAGAGCTGCTTTTGATAATTCCAGCCCCTAAGGGCTCATTCCCATCTGAACCAGCAGTGGGAATGCTAAATACAGCTCTCAGTGCAGCAGAACAGCATCGTTCGGGTTGTTCCCTTTCATTTCTCAGCTCTGTGCCCCGAGGTGTGGATGCTGAGAGGCATGGCCTGGATGCATGGAAGCCATCCAGATGGTGCCAATGCCTTTCCCTGTCCTGCTGCTGGGATGGAGAAAGGACCATGGTCCTTGGATCCAGGTCACAGCACTCTGACGTCACCTCCTTTGGGGACGCAGCCTCACCCTGTGAATGCGGCGAGGGCAATGCTCAGCGACTCCCAGCAGAGAGCACATCCCACAGCCACCACTTCTGCCTGGCCGTGGGACCCCCTGCTCTTCCCTTCTTCAGCAGTGAATATTCCTATGAGAGCTGCACCAATTTGTTATGTGGGATGGAGACCCAAGGCAAGTATTGCAGGTGGTGTCTTCTCATGGAAACTGGGAGTCCAGAGTGCCCGTAAGATCCTGGGAGGCTCACCCTGAGCAAGGCGTCCATCAGGAGGGGACAAATAGGGCTGGCAGACTGGTGGAATACTGGGGGGCTTGGCTCCAGGTTTATTCAAAGACAAAAACCATTTGCTGGAATTGGGACATGCCAGGATGTTCTTGGCGATCCCAGTGCCCCCCAGACAGAGGTGCTGCTGTTCTGGGGTTTTCCCGCAGGCTTGGCTCCTCCAGGCTCCTCCACTTCTTTTTATCCCTCCCAGGGCACACGGTGAGCACCGGCAGCCCAGCACAGCGAGTGGTCCCAGCTCTGTTTGACACCATGAGTGTAATTCCCGTGCCGTGGAGCTGCACGACAGGCTGCGATGGGAGGGCGGAGGCTCCGGCCGGGGGTGGCCTGCAGGAGTGAGCCGCAGCTTCCAGGCGTGCCAGCGGCGTTCGTCAGGGCTCCTGTGGAGGGGAGCAGGCGGGGGAGGAGTTGCTGGAAAAATTGCTATTCACAGAAATAGAAACTTCCCGCAGAAACACGCGTGCGTCGGTGACAAAAGCCCAGCTGGGAATTTCTCCTGGCAGCAGGAGCAGTGGGAGGAGAAGGGGCTGGGCAGAGCAGGAGGCTGAGGTGCAGGACTAAGGCTGCTGCCAGGGCCCTGACCTCGGCTCTGGGGGCAATTGCTGATTTTCAGCTGGAAAAAGCATTGCTTGGCTCCATCATCCTCCAAACGGTCCCCAGGAGCAGGACCTGGCAGCGTAGCAGCAATGGGCTCTGTGCTCCCCACTCTGAGCCATCCCCTCCAGCAGAGCTTCCTCGGTGACTGTTGGGATACTGCGGAGGATGCTGAGGCCCTGGCATAGGGTGCCCAGAGAAGCTGTGCTGCCCCTGGATCCCTGGCAGTGTCCAAGGCCAGGTCGGACAGGGCTTGGAGCAACCTGGGACAGTGGAAGGTGTCCCTGCCATGGCAGAGGGTGGGATAACCTGAGTTTTAAGATCCCTTCCAACCCAAACCATTCTTGCATTCCACGCTTCCCCAGCTGATTTTCATGGCAGGTTTGAGCCATCCTGGCATTTTCTCTGCCTAATCTCTCCAGCCCCCTGAACTCCATCGTTAAGCAGCTATTATTAGTCCCATTTCTTGGCATAGCCAGGAGCTGTGTCAGAGCCCACCAGTCTATTTATAGAGTGCTGTGAGCTGTTTTGTTAGTTGTGTTAATTGAATTAATCCCTTCTGAAGAAAAGACTCGAAGAGCTCAAGTTCAGTGCCTGGGACAACATTCCCTAACTGTGGGGACCCAGGTAGTATCTCAGGCCACTGGATGCCCTCAATCCTTGGCCCTCAGCACCAGGGAAGGGCTGGTCTGCTCAGCATCCCTGGGAATTCATGGAAGAGGATAACACCAACCCTGCCCTGCAGGATTGAGCCTCGTGAAACCCTGCAAGAGATGGAAGGCAAATAAAATAGCCTTTACTATCTAGGTGGATATTAATCTCGATATATTTTAATCTAGATATTAACAGATTTAGATATGCAATATGTACTTAACAGATGGATTCATCCTTCACTATGCAGGATATGAGCAAAATGACATTATCTAACTTTAAAATCTCTGGGATCTGCAAGTATTTTAACTTGAGAGTGCTTTCTGTCAGCTGTGGGACATAATTAGTACCTACAAAGTTTCTTCCATCTCATGCAGGCTCTTCTCCTATGGATCCCTGTGGGATAACCACAATCAGCTGGGCACTCATGGTGAGAAAATGGTTATGCTACTGCATGGCAGCTATCACGTTCTCAGGGCAGGATCATTTTAGCAAAGAACAAGAGACTGGATGGGGAAAAGCAGCACCCAGAAGCTAAAATAATTTTGGAAAGGCGAAAGTTGTCACACATTAAAGCCCAGCAGTCACTGCCTGCTGCAGCTTTGGCTCTCTGTGCTCTAAAACCAAATGGCATCAGTGGCAGCAATGTCAAGCAGTTAATGGATATAAATTAATAATAAAATCAGCATATGAGCTGCAGATTGTAAAATCCACTGTCATGTTTGCCATTTGACTGGGCTGTGTTTTGGTTAATTTGCAGCTTGCAAATGAAAATGCTGTTTTCTTCCTGCCTGGCACTGGGAATAAGCATCTCTTGGACTGCAGAGTTGGTGGGATACACTGCCCATGATTTTGGATTCTGCAGTTCTCCAGGGGTTTTTATAACTCAGCAGGTAGAGGTTTGATAAATGTCACCTCTCTCTCCTGCTGTCACCTCTCTCCAATGGCTTGTCAATGTGACACCACCAAGGCTGTGGACTTCCCATCCCTGGAAATGTCCAAGGCCAGGCTGGATGGGACTTGGAGCAACCTGTTCTGGTGGAAGATGTCCCTGCCCATGGCAGGGGGTTGGAACTGGGTGAATTTTAAGGTCCCTTCTAACACAAACCATTCAATGATTTATGATTCCAAGAGGTTGCCTGGAGCATGAGGAAACCTTGATGGATGCAATTTCATCCTTAGGCGCAGGGAATGCTGCAGGAGGAACTTCCTGTCCCAAGCACAGCACAGAGGAGGCATGGAAGAGCCTTGCACCCCGGGGAAAGGCTGCGTTTGAAACTCTGAGGGATGGCTTCCCATTTCTAGCTAGAAAGCCACCTTCAGCATCAGGTTTTTGAGTTAAGTACATCCTTTTGTGTGGATTCAGGCGCCACATCCCTGCGGGGCGCTCCTGGCAAATGCTTGGCTGACAGACCCATCCTCCCAGGGACCTTCTCCTTCCCAGGAGCGGGGCGAGGGCATCTCCATGCCGAGAGCCATCTCCGAGCCGAGTGCCATCTCCGAGCCGAGTTTCAGTGTCGCTCCCTGGGAGGAGCTGCAGGATCTCTCGCTGTCAGCAGATGCCAGCAAAGAGCCGCTCTGCAGCCACCGGCGCTGCCGCGGGCTAGGGGTAGCCGGGGACCCCCACCCTGGGCGCTGGGGCACCTCCTGCCCCACCCCACCCTCCGGCCGGGGGACACAGCCGGGGGACCCGAGGAGCGCGGTGGGGCTTCGCCACCAGCTGAGAACGCCGAGCTCCGCTCGCAAATTGTAGCATCTGCAGCTACTGCAGAACTGGTGGCACCAACCAGAGAAATGGGACTGTGTGACCCTCTGGCTCATCTCACTGGCATGGCTTTATGCCACCGAGCCCCGGGCCAGCCCCGGCGGGGGGCAGGGGACACTCTGCCTCTGCCTGTTCACTATCACAGTCACAGAGTGGTTTGGCCTGGGAGGGACTTTAAAATCCGTCCAGTCGAACCCCCATGCCGTGGGCAGGGACAGCTTCCACTAAACCAGGCTGCTGGAAGCCCCATCCAACCTGGCCTTGATGTCCCAACATTGGGAAACCCCGTCCTGTGTCTCACTGCCCTCATTGTAAAAAAAATTCCTTCTTTATGTGGGCTATGAGGGCACTGGAGAGGGATCCTCATCTCTTCTCCCCGCTCAGTTATTCTGGGCTCTGAGCTGGCCCCAGCCCTGGTTTTTGGGGGACGGTGTCCAAGAGGATCCTCCCACCTGCCCGGACTTTCTGCTCATTAGCCTGGCCACAAACCCCACCCTCCCCTTAACCCACCCTCCCCTTCCTCACCCAATTCCTCTCCTGAGGAGTTGGGAGGCGCCTCCGGCTCTCTCCCTGCTTGCCAGGGCTGTGTGACACCCCTGCTCCGCAAGAGCTATTTTTACCCCGAATACATTCATACTCCCCCGGCTCTGCCTCGTGCACTCCCCGTGCCCAGCGCTGTCCCCAGTTCCTGGCTGGGTCCCTGCTGCAGCTGGGATCTGCTTGTGTCCCCAAGCACCCTGCAGCCGGAGAGGGCGGTGAAGGAGGAGCCCATCCACTGCCCCGTAAAAAAGCTCTTTTTCCAGCCTGACAAGTAGCTGGAACTTGTTTTATAGGAGGATGTGTACATATATATGTGGTTCCTGCTATTTCCCCCTTGCCCATGGTCTTTTCAGGTCTCTCAAGGGCTCAGGGCTGCCCAGGTGAGCAGTGCTGGCAGCTTTGCCAGGTCTTTTTGCTGATCAGGGAAGAATGTTGGACCTGGAAAAGCCTAATTTCCTTGGATTCAGGTGCCAGGAAGGGTCTGTGATCGTTCCCCATCCTCTCCTGGGCTGCTGGACCCTGTGTGCCTCGAGGGAACCCAGCACAGTCCCCAGCCCTGGGGTGCTGCTGGCCACGGGACACGTCCTGCCCATTTCAGTGCTGCTTTGAAGGGCTCCCTAAGCCAAACACCAGGCAGCAGCTTGAACCCACAAAGCTCCAGGAAGGCTGAGCAGGAGGATTCTGCTGTATTCCAGGGTGGATACTCCAGGCACGATTCTTAGAGGGCTTGTGTGGGGCCTGGAGGGGCTGCAGAAAGGGAATGGGGGTCATCACCCCTGCTGTGAGCTCCCATCCAGCTCATGGCATCTCCAAAGGAGCCCCACAGCGTGAGGGCGGTGGCAGGGATGGCAGCAGTGCCCCTCCAGGGGAAGGACACTGTGACCATCCCCCACTGCCCCAGGCTGGCCCCTGCTCACCTCTGCTACAGCCCTTTGCTCCTCTCCAAGGGGAGGTTTTAATTTACCCTCTTGGCTGACGAAACCCTATCCCGAGCAATTCCCCAGCCGTTCCTCCGAATCGCAGTAACTACCTCATTACTTTGATATTAATAGAATTCATATGGCCTGGAGAAGATAATTGAAATTAGCCCCGTGCCGGCGACGAGGGGGAGCCGAGGGGGCTGAGCTGGGTGAGGGGCTGAGCTGGGTGAGGGGCTGAGCTGTGCCAGGGTTGAGCCCTGACCCCCAGATGGATCCTGACCTCTAGAGTGGGTCCTGGGGCCAGCAGTGCCCACAGGGCTGAAGCGTTGCCTGTGGTTTGTCCAACTGTACAAAACTGGGAAGCAGGATGGATGCCCATCCTGGTGTCCATCAGACTGGGAGGATGCCCAGCACACCCTGCCCCAGGTCTCAAGCTACTGACCCTCTTGTTATCCCCTGTCTTGTCCCCTGCTCCAGGCCAGGACATCCAGTGACCTCCATCAGCATCTCCTGCCAAGGGGCCATTCCCACTCTTGCTGGAAGAAAAAAAGGGGAAAAAAAGGGTTCATTATCTGCCAAAGCACAAAAGCAGACGGCGAATTGCTGTTGCAGGCAATGCCACTGCCCGGCAGGACCATGACAGCCATTCAGCCGCCCCTCCAGCCCCAGGTCCCTGCGGCTCCCACCCCACCTGCTCCCTGTCAGATGGGAGGTGACCCCCACAAAGGCCGGGGCCACGTCTGCCACCCTTGGGCTTTGCCCTGACACGTGTCACCTTAACCTCTTCCTTGGGACCAGCTGCTGCCAGAGGACCCTCCTTTGTGGCCCCGGCGAGCGGCAGACGAGTCTCCCCATCTGGCCGGTGAGGCCTCGTCTGTTGGAGACCCCCTGCCCCGGCTCATAACGGCATTAACCTCCCTCTGCCCGCTCCCACCCCCTCAACTGTCACCAAGCACCCCAGGTCCCCAGGCTGAGGACAGACTGCATCCCACAGGGACTTCCCACATCCCTCACCCACCGCTGGCACCTCACCAGGACCCAGGGATCCCTGACTGCACCTCTGACCCTGCCTGAGGGCATCGCAGGCATCCTTTCCTGCACCTCCAACCTCCTCTGTCTGCAGGGATCAGGCAGGACAAGGCAGGATGAGGAATTTCCCTCCAGGGGCTTAAAAAATTCCTGCGCACCTCTGACTGCAGGTGGGGTGAGTCCAGCCCTGGCTTCCACAGCGCTGGGGCTCCAGACTGGCACGGGGA
This sequence comes from Grantiella picta, assembly GCA_013397955.1. Lineage (NCBI taxonomy): Eukaryota > Metazoa > Chordata > Aves > Passeriformes > Meliphagidae > Grantiella > Grantiella picta. The sequence continues at coordinate 27,198 of VZRM01006583.1, forward strand.
CTCCTTCCCAACCGCATCCTGCCACTGAACCACATCCCTTTGCCCCTTGTTTGGTCAGCACTGAGCTCCCATGGGAGTTGGGGTATGCTGGGGCACCCTGGGGTGCTCAGCAAGCAGGGAACCATCGGTGATGGGGTGTGAGGAGCAGCAGGGTCAGGCCCTGGGGCACGTTAGGGAAGGAACAGGATTACTCAGGTGAAGGAGCCCAGGCAGAGGCTGGCATTCCCTGGCTGCCAGGTCAGTGGAGTGCCCAGGCCGGGACAAGGAGAGGCAAGACTCCATCGCCGCCCCTCCCTCCCCAGCCAGCCATCCCCGAGGAGGCCTTATCTGCCGCTAATGCTTCGCAGCAGCCTCCCTCCCCAAAGCTTGCGGGCTTGGCAAGATGCTCCGAGACTGCATTTGCTCCAAATGGATTGTATCAGGGGGAGAACAAAGCGCTGGAGAGTTTTCAAAGCAGAGTTGTGATCTCAGTCCATAGCAGACATGGCCGGTCCCCTCCAGTGACACCTCCAGGGGACCCTCTGGGGTCCAGGCTCAGCCCCAAAACCCAGCAGGCAGTGGCTGGTGCCCCTCAGCTCAACGTCCCAGCCCTGGCTGTGCCATTGCACAGTGCTGCCCGGGCAGGGGCCACTCAACAAGTGCTGGCCACAAGACAACAGCTCCATTTTCACCAAAAAATGTTCTGCTGCAAAATCTGGCATCTCTCCAGCTGCAAATGAAAAAATTAGTTCATTTTTTGTTTTTTTTTTTTTTTCCCCTGCTGCAAAGTTTCTTGGAAAGCTGGTGCAGGGCAGGCACTGGAGCAAAGGCTGACCTTGGCATCATGCTCTTGCCCACTTGTCTCCCCATCCCTAGTGCAGGAAGCTCCAGGCAGAGCAGCTGGCAGAGTGGATTTTTTTCTCCAACACCCTCAAGAGCTTGGGGAGAAAAGGGGAAATATTCTCTCCTCTGTTGATCTCAGCATCAATTGCAACCACAGCATCAGGAGAGGTGTTAATGGGGAGCTTCCCCTGCCCAGCCTGTGCTCTGAGCCCTTTGGAAAGATGGATACAGGTGATGCCAGCACTGAGCCAGGGCACCACAGCCATGTGTTGCATGGAGCAAGGTGTGCTTCATCCTCATGGTGAGGTGTTCCCAAGGAAGCACTGGCATACAAGTAACCATGCCTGTCAGGAAAGGCTGGAGGAGAAGGAGGAACCAAGGAATAAGACCAGAACCTCATATTGGCTTGGCTTACCCTCAGATCCTGCAGAAAAGATGGTGACAGCAGTGAGTCAGCTCCGGGAGGTATGTGAAATCATAATTGAAGAATGTTAAGAAAACAGCAAAATCCCACAGAAAAGAAAGAATTGTGGGAGAAAAAAATATCCCAAACAACTTTCAAGTAAAAGCAAGTGTGGATCCCAAAGCCTCGGTGCTGGGCAGAGTCATGAAAGAGAAGGGGTTCAGGGAGCAAAGGGATAACTGCAGGATTGCATCAGGAATGGGGGAAAAGGAAAACCAGCCTTGGAGCAGCGGCTCTCTGCTGCAGGACAGTCCCAGGGCACCACATGGCCCCACAGCAGTGGGCTGGAGGGACACACATGAGATCTCAGAGTGATCCCAAAGCATTCCCAACCCGTGGGAAGTGTCACAGGCACGAGGACTCCTCTAGACAAGTGTCACTGAGAATGTGGGGAATAATAGATCTGCCCAAGGCCAGGCTCTACAAAGTGCCTGGCTCACCCACTGTGACATCGTGAGGGACAGAATCATTTGTGCCACTTCAGCAGGAGGGACAGGAACAGGGGCTGAGCCAGGAGGCTCTGACATCCTCAGGGCCATGGACAGAGAGATGCAAAGCAAGCAAGCAGCCTCCTGCAGAAGGGATGGGGTGGTTCACTGAAAGCCAGAGGGGATTGATAGGGGAAAATGAAACAAAATGTCACAAATTCAGATACTCAAAGGAAAAGGAGGTCAGTGTGTCCTGTGGGGAGATGCTGAGAGGGGCAGAGGAGCTCAGAGGGGACAGTGCTGGATGGTGGGACTGGGGAGAGGGGTCCTGCCCATCGCTGCTAGGGACCACAACCCACCCAGCCTCGCAGCCCTCCTGGAAAGGGCTGGACCTGACCAAGAAGGGAAGCTGGAAAGAAAGGCTGAGGTATTGTACAGTCCTGGTGCAAATTCAGGTAAGCACCAGAGGCAAACTCCAAACAGCAGTGAAATGGCAGGAGAGTGAACTTTACCTGGGGTCCATGTAGAGAGGGCTGTGAAACCTTCCCCTGTGTGCTGGAGAGAGCCAATGGAAGGGAAAAGCCAGATAAAACCAACATAAACTCTGCCCATGTGGGTACCACAGGGACCAGCAGGGCTTCAGGCTGCTACCCCCTCACAGCACCACCACGAGCTACATCAGGGGAGATCAGGTCACAGTTGGGAACGGGAATTTATCCATGGAGACACAGCCTCCCCTGCCCTCTGGGACAGCACCCATGCCTGGCAATATCCCCATGGGAATGCAAGCTGGGCGCCAAACCATGGCTGCAAAGACCCAGGTGGGAACAGGGGCTCTGTGCTGGGAGTCAAATAGGTGTGAAACAGCAACAAAAAAGTGTCATTTTGTTATCAGAGATAAATCAAACGATCCACCTGGTTCAGTGTACCCTTCAAAGCGTGTGCACTGGATAAGACAAAAACGATGGCAGTAAGGAATGGCTGTGTCAAAGGGACTCCCAGCCCATGTCAAGGACAAGCACAGGTAGGAGCACCATAACCTGCACTTCCCACAGGTGACATTGCACAGTGACAGCTGTCACTGAAGGGATGCTGCTTCAGAGCATCCCTGTGCTTTTCTGCAGAGGTGGACACTGACCACAGCCTGGGAAGGAGAAATCCCCTGGCAGAGCTGGGCTAAGCTGTGGCTTGGTGCTGGATCATCTGTGAGCTCCCAAGAGCTAAAAGCAATGAGGAAATGCCCGTAGGGACTGTGGGACAGGGAGGCAGGGGATGTCCTTCCCTAGTGGCTGGAGCCCCAGTGTCACCATCTGTGTGGCTGCAGATTTCCCTCCCAAGCTGTCCCGGCCCCACGGAGCTCTTTGCCCTTGACAGAGAGGGTGAACAAAGAGGTTTTACATAATCCCCCACGATCTGCATAATGCACAGCCCCAAAACCTGCTGCTCTCACCCGCCACGGCGCAAGGAGCTGCTGGGTGTTCCTCTCTGTTCTCAGCTTGATTCCTATTCCCCAGCCATGTCTCAGTGCCAGGAGTGAAATGCTGTGTGGAGCAGCATTTCCCAGGTGTGGGTATCCACAGCCCAGCGTGTTTGGGGTGCTGCTGGAGGCACCCACATCCCCACAGGAAGCTTTTGCTCCAGCTGTGAACACCACAGGGTGACCAAATGTGAAAGGGTGTGGAGACATTTTCACAGGGACGCTTTGAGGGTGCCACAATGCCATGTGGCTCATCCTGAAAGGTCTCCATCTCCACTTACCCGATCACCTCTATCCCACCCTCAGGGAAGGAAAATCCTGCTGGAGCTCAGGTGCTGAGCTTTAGCTGGACCCGAGCATTTCAGAGCCGCAAAATCCTCAGGCTAAGGAAAGAAATCATCCCTTGGTCATTGCTGATTTGCTTAAAACTGCAAAAGCAAAGGAAAAATTAAGGTCTAGCAGCCCCTGCAGCCATTGGCTGTGATGCAGTGCCTGAAGGTGTTTGCAGGGCTGGGAATGGCACATCCAGCACAGCCCTTTCCCTCAGCGCCATCCACAATGACACTGTGGCAGATACACCGTGCAATGGTGCCACACAGAAGGGGCCAGGCACAAAATCACCAGAAATCACCCCAAAGGGAGAGTCCACCCAGTTGGGAATCACCTTGAGATGCTCCCAAGCTCCTGCTGACCACAGGATGGGCATGAGCAGAGCTGACGGCATCTCAGCATCTCCAGCCGACTGCAATGACACCACCAGTAGGCTCCAAAATGTTGGGGAAAAAATAAATATAGCTCAAAGGAGACTCAGAGATCGAAGGGAAATGGCCATTAACAACCCTCCATCTGCAGTAAAGAGCCAGCCATGTCCGGCACTCCGGATCTAATGGGTTTTTAATATTCTCGTGGCACGCACTGGGGTATAGATGGGAAGAGACACTCGGAGGTCTTGCATGAGCACCAGGACTCGGGGGGCTGCTCACAGAGTTTAGGCTCTTCCTTTCCCTGCCAGCTGCCTCGGAGATGTGGATGTTTCAATTATTCTGTCAAGCTGCATATTCCAAATTGAGGCCAGAGAAGTGTCTCTGTCTTATATAGAAAGAAAGGAAAAAAATATATCCCTAAAAGGAAAAGAAATGAACTCAGAAATTAATAAGGCTGATTGACAATGCTGCTTTGGAAACTCTGGTACCATATGGCATCCTTGAATGGCTGCAGTGCTGTTAGGATGGAGCTGACCAGCTGGAGAGTTACTGTGGGTTGTTTGTAATTGTAATAATGGATATCAGATGGCTGGTGTGGAGCAGTTTATAAATGAGAACAGACAATGAGCCGCACTGTTTGTCAGGAAATCATTGCTGATATGGGCTTTGTGCTACCCACCACTCCCGGGTGGAGCTGGCTGCTCCCAGGGCACCCTGTGCTGCCCATGGCTTCGGCCAGGAAAGGCACAATCCCGGGGCAGGTACTGCATCAGTGATCCAGGAGGACTGTCCACTCAGGAGAATTTCCAAAAAACTCCCTTCACCCTCCTTGTACTATGGGCAGAGCCCCAGATGCCACTGGGAGATGCCAGCAAGGCTGATGTCCTTCTGCAAAAGGTGTGAGGTGCAGCCGAGGGCCTCCCTGAGGAAGCCAAAGCAAACAAGGACCCGGCTGGGATCCACCGGAGCCTCTGGAGCCAGTCAGGATCACAGGGCTGCTGGGGGCTCAGATAATGACACTTCCAGATTGGTTCTTGTGCTGAACAGCCGGAAAAATCATGACATTTCAGAATTTGCCAGTTAATGGATTTTTTTTTTTTAAGTCAGTAACAGTGAAATTCATTATTTCAATTTCTGCTGATCTCCAACTCCACAGTTTAGCACATAAAGCGAAGCCTGAGTTTGGAAGGAAAATGTCACACACTTGTCACTCCTCTTTTCCAAAACGAGCTTCCATCCAAGTGAACACAGGACATTGCCCAGCTGAAATGTCCCCTGTGCTCCAGCTGAAGCCACCCTGGGCCACATGGCTGGGCAGCCAAGAGCAGCCCTGAGGATGCAGGACAGGAGGTGGCTGGGAGAGAAGGCTTTGTTCAAGGCTTAGGTGTTACAACTATTTTTAATTCCTCAGTGGTGCTGGATGATTTTTTACCTTAAAACCTATTTTAAAAAAAGTGATAACCAAACTGGGTTGTGCACATTTCCTCATCACCTGAAACCCTTTGGCTGAGGAGCAGGGCAGTGCCAGGGGATGTTGCAGGGCAGGACGAGCCACCCACATGTCCTTTCACATTCAACCCCAAACACAGCTGGGCTCTCCAGCAGGTCTTATTTCAGGATCACCAGCCCCAGGGCAGGGATGGAAGGAGCCCTGGCACTGCTGGGCCTCCTCCTCGCTCGCCTTCAGGCTGATGGCATCTCTGGTGTGGTGGCCAGGGTGCTTCAGGAGCGGCCAGCCGGCAGCAGGCAGAGCTTTCGAGGAAAGCCATGTCCGTGGGACGGCGGCCANGATCATATCCAACTCATCACCCGCAGCAAAACCCCTCCCTCAGCTCCATCATTTTCAGCCCTCGCTACCTGTAACAGAATTGCTACTCTCTGGTTTGGTTTGGATAAGAAATAAAATTTCTCATATAATAGATATTCTACCAAAATTATATATTAATATTTAAATATTTTATATTATTATATATAAGGATTTATTTTATGCTATTTTTCTATAGCATAGAAATATTCCTTGGAAACCCCAGGGTGTTCAAATCCTCACACAAAACCTTTGGTGAAGCTGGAAACAGGCAGGGCAAAGTGACTGAAGTCCATAGTGGAAATCAGCAGGCAGGAAACCTTGCTCTAATCCATCACCGCTAACCAAGCTGTGTGGTTAATTCCCTGAAGAAATATGAAGTCCTACTCCCTCCCAGTTCTGAAAACAGCCCTGTTTATACTGGGGCATGGCTCTTCCTCAAAATTCCAGTATTCCTTTTTTCCAGTTCAGAGAGGATTATTTGAATCTGCTCATCTGCAGCCTTCTAGGTTTTCATGTGCAATGCAACTTACCTGTTCATTTTAACAGCAGATATTCCAGGTCTGTCGTATAGATATCAACCACTACTTAGGGAAAATTGACATCCCATTACCATGCACCAAACATGATAATTAAGTTTTAATTTATTTTTAAGGGCCTGACGAGGTGCAGTGCAGACATGAAAGTGTTTTGGACATCCTCTCCGGAGCTGGACGTGGCCTGGGAAGTGGGAGGGCTGATGGCATTCCCCAAACCCATCCATGGTGTCCTGTCCCCATGTCCCCACAGACCTCCCAGTGACCTGATCCCATCCTCCCAGTTTTAGCCTGAAGTTGTCACTCGATAGGAAAACTCCCCCTCTTTCTCCAGCTCAACTTTGGCTGACCTCATCAGCAAACTGAACTAATTGTAGGAAGGGAAGTCGGGGAACAGCCCAAAGGCCCTTCCTGATGGGCTGACGGCTGTCACAGCGTGTTGGTGGCATCATCCAGCCCCTGTCCCCAGAGCTGAGCTGCAGTTCTCCGTGTGACTTTGGCAGGGCAGATGAGTTTCTTACCGCTCACTATCACCCTTTAAATCACCCTGACTGCAAGCCCTGACAAGCACTGTCAGCAGCTGAAATGCAAAGAGGATTAGATTTCAAAAGAAAGAGGTATTCAACACGAATCCGTACACAAACACACTCGTTTTTCCGGCACGGCCACTCTGGAAACGCTGAGCACCCCAGGCTGGGTGCAGCCCTTCCCTGGTGCATGAGCATCCTATACTTCATGTGGTTTAGTGAGCTCAGCTCGCCCTGCCATCACTTTAGGGGTGTTTGATCAGGGTGTTTGATACCCCCCATGGCAGCCACGCTGGCGTCGTTGCTGGTTTTTGTTTTACAGGGGTGATAGAGCTGCCCACATCCTCCCGCCCACGCAGTGCCGCTGTTAATGGGTTTGTTTTGCCCTGCCTGGCAGGTAACGGCCTCCAAACGTGCTGTCACTTTGTCATCCCAAGCTGGCAGCTGCACGGCGGCCGAGGGGCAGGTGGCAGCCTCATGTCCCCTCATGCAGGGTGCAATGTTTGTGGGATCGCTGTGCTCCTGAAGGGATGGATCTGGGATTCCCAACTTCGCTCCGAGCCCTGATGCATCCCTGGCCATCAGCTCTGCATGTCCCCTTTCTCCCCTTCCGTGGGAGGTTGAAAAATCACCAAGAATCTGCTGCAGGGAGTTGAAAATCCAAAGTAGGAGCCAGCTGAGCACCAGCACGGGCAGGTGGTGGCTGTGAGCATGGAGCCTGCCCAGCCATGCTAGCCCAAAACTCTCTGGGACAAGGGCACCCACAGCCAGAGGTGGGACAGTGAGGGGATGAGCACCACAGCCAAGAGGGAAGAGTTATTCCCAGCTGGGAGGATAAGGATGAAAGCACGGTGCCAGGGATGAAGGTGCATTAGGAGCAGAGGGCTGAAATAAAATCCAGCAGGGGGTGATGGTAGAAGTGGCAAGATGCAAAACACAGCAAAAATTCCTTCTGCTTCAGACATCTGCAAAATATATCTTATTGAAACTAAAATCAGGCTCCTGCCCCAGCCTCTACTCTCTCCCTATTTTCTGAAATGCCAAACACCTCCGTGGCAGCAGCTGACTTTTTCTTTCTTNGTGAAATTCATTATTTCAATTTCTGCTGATCTCCAACTCCACAGTTTAGCACATAAAGCGAAGCCTGAGTTTGGAAGGAAAATGTCACACACTTGTCACTCCTCTTTTCCAAAACGAGCTTCCATCCAAGTGAACACAGGACATTGCCCAGCTGAAATGTCCCCTGTGCTCCAGCTGAAGCCACCCTGGGCCACATGGCTGGGCAGCCAAGAGCAGCCCTGAGGATGCAGGACAGGAGGTGGCTGGGAGAGAAGGCTTTGTTCAAGGCTTAGGTGTTACAACTATTTTTAATTCCTCAGTGGTGCTGGATGATTTTTTACCTTAAAACCTATTTTAAAAAAAGTGATAACCAAACTGGGTTGTGCACATTTCCTCATCACCTGAAACCCTTTGGCTGAGGAGCAGGGCAGTGCCAGGGGATGTTGCAGGGCAGGACGAGCCACCCACATGTCCTTTCACATTCAACCCCAAACACAGCTGGGCTCTCCAGCAGTTCTTATTTCAGGATCACCAGCCCCAGGGCAGGGATGGAAGGAGCCCTGGCACTGCTGGGCCTCCTCCTCGCTCGCCTTCAGGCTGATGGCATCTCTGGTGTGGTGGCCAGGGTGCTTCAGGAGCGGCCAGCCGGCAGCAGGCAGAGCTTTCGAGGAAAGCCATGTCCGTGGGACGGCGGCCAGGACTGGAGCTGTGGCCATGGCACGTGCCAAGCGCCGGGCAGAGCATCCACGAGCTGCCATGCCCCTCTGCAGGGCATAGAAACAGCCTGGCAACACTCCCACCTCTCCTTCTGGCTGCACGGAGAGAATGTGGACGCTGTGGGGTGGTCTGGGACGCCCCTGTGTCCAGGGGAACAGGGAAGGGCGGGCAGAGGTGCTGGAAGTGCAAGGGAACAGCCTGGAGGGATCATATCCAACTCATCACCCGCAGCAAAACCCCTCCCTCAGCTCCATCATTTTCAGCCCTCGCTACCTGTAACAGAATTGCTGCTCTCTGGTTTGGTTTGGATAAGAAATAAAATTTCTCATATAATAGATATTCTACGTATTATATTCTCATATAATAGATATTCTACCAAAATTATATATTAATATTTAAATATTTTATATTATTATATATAAGGATTTATTTTATGCTATTTTTCTATAGCATAGAAATATTCCTTGGAAACCCCAGGGTGTTCAAATCCTCACACAAAACCTTTGGTGAAGCTGGAAACAGGCAGGGCAAAGTGACTGAAGTCCATAGTGGAAATCAGCAGGCAGGAAACCTTGCTCTAATCCATCACCGCTAACCAAGCTGTGTGGTTAATTCCCTGAAGAAATATGAAGTCCTACTCCCTCCCAGTTCTGAAAACAGCCCTGTTTATACTGGGGCATGGCTCTTCCTCAAAATTCCAGTATTCCTTTTTTCCAGTTCAGAGAGGATTATTTGAATCTGCTCATCTGCAGCCTTCTAGGTTTTCATGTGCAATGCAACTTACCTGTTCATTTTAACAGCAGATATTCCAGGTCTGTCGTATAGATATCAACCACTACTTAGGGAAAATTGACATCCCATTACCATGCACCAAACATGATAATTAAGTTTTAATTTATTTTTAAGGGCCTGACGAGGTGCAGTGCAGACATGAAAGTGTTTTGGACATCCTCTCTGGAGCTGGACGTGGCCTGGGAAGTGGGAGGGCTGATGGCATTCCCCAAACCCATCCATGGTGTCCTGTCCCCATGTCCCCACAGACCTCCCAGTGACCTGATCCCATCCTCCCAGTTTTAGCCTGAAGTTGTCACTCGATAGGAAAACTCCCCCTCTTTCTCCAGCTCAACTTTGGCTGACCTCATCAGCAAACTGAACTAATTGTAGGAAGGGAAGTCGGGGAACAGCCCAGAGGCCCTTCCTGATGGGCTGACGGCTGTCACAGCGTGTTGGTGGCATCATCCAGCCCCTGTCCCCAGAGCTGAGCTGCAGTTCTCCGTGTGACTTTGGCAGGGCAGATGAGTTTCTTACCGCTCACTATCACCCTTTAAATCACCCTGACTGCAAGCCCTGACAAGCACTGTCAGCAGCTGAAATGCAAAGAGGATTAGATTTCAAAAGAAAGAGGTATTCAACACGAATCCGTACACAAACACACTCGTTTTTCCGGCACGGCCACTCTGGAAACGCTGAGCACCCCAGGCTGGGTGCAGCCCTTCCCTGGTGCATGAGCATCCTATACTTCATGTGGTTTAGTGAGCTCAGCTCGCCTTGCCATCACTTTCGGGGTGTTTGATCAGGGTGTTTGATACCCCCCATGGCAGCCACGCTGGCGTCGTTGCTGGTTTTTGTTTTACAGGGGTGATAGAGCTGCCCACATCCTCCCGCCCACGCAGTGCCGCTGTTAATGGGTTTGTTTTGCCCTGCCTGGCAGGTAACGGCCTCCAAACGTGCTGTCACTTTGTCATCCCAAGCTGGCAGCTGCACGGCGGCCGAGGGGCAGGTGGCAGCCTCATGTCCCCTCATGCAGGGTGCAATGTTTGTGGGATCGCTGTGCTCCTGAAGGGATGGATCTGGGATTCCCAACTTCGCTCCGAGCCCTGATGCATCCCTGGCCATCAGCTCTGCATGTCCCCTTTCTCCCCTTCCGTGGGAGGTTGAAAGATCACCAAGAATCTGCTGCAGGGAGTTGAAAATCCAAAGTAGGAGCCAGCTGAGCACCAGCACGGGCAGGTGGTGGCTGTGAGCATGGAGCCTGCCCAGCCATGCTAGCCCAAAACTCTCTGGGACAAGGGCACCCACAGCCAGAGGTGGGACAGTGAGGGGATGAGCACCACAGCCAAGAGGGAAGAGTTATTCCCAGCTGGGAGGATAAGGATGAAAGCACGGTGCCAGGGATGAAGGTGCATTAGGAGCAGAGGGCTGAAATAAAATCCAGCAGGGGGTGATGGTAGAAGTGGCAAGATGCAAAACACAGCAAAAATTCCTTCTGCTTCAGACATCTGCAAAATATATCTTATTGAAACTAAAATCAGGCTCCTGCCCCAGCCTCTACTCTCTCCCTATTTTCTGAAATGCCAAACACCTCCGTGGCAGCAGCTGACTTTTTCTTTCTGTCTGTGCAGACACACATCCCATTGCTGGAAAATGATAAAAAATGTTTTAAAATAACCTAGCAAACCCCAAAAGGTGCTGGGTGCTCACATGAGGATGGGGATGGCCACGATGTCTTCACGGAGGAGCAGCAGAAGTTAGGGTGTGTGAGCGACATCCCCGAGCCTGGCTGTGCTCTGACAGNGCTGGAAAATGATAAAAAATATTTTAAAATAACCTAGCAAACCCCAAAAGGTGCTGGGTGCTCACATGAGGATGGGGATGGCCACGATGTCTTCACGGAGGAGCAGCAGAAGTTAGGGTGTGTGAGCGACATCCCCGAGCCTGGCTGTGCTCTGACAGGGGCTGTGCTTGGGATTTACAAAACAATCGCTCCTTAGGGAAACAATGGGATTTACCCCACAGGTGCAGGTCTGGCTGGAAGGGGAGCACAGGCTCAGGGGGAGGCTGCCACCCAAGGAGCCACCACGGGACAGCCCTTCTGCCTCCCCAGGGCCCCTCTGGACAAGGGACCGCTCCGAGCATCCCCAAATCCTTCCTCCTCAGCCCATCTGCCGCTCCAATCCCGCTCCCCGCCTGCGACGTCGGGGTGGCTCCCACTCCTCATTAGAGGTCGCAGCCCCTGAGCAAAGATTAATCTGGCACTTGTGCGAATTTATCTGCTTGAAAAGAGAGGGACCGGCTCTGACCTCGCAGTCTGGAGACTGGTGGGGAGTTTACCATCCCCTGAGCTGTCAAGCCAATTCCCTGCAGTACCAAGCTGTTGTTTTTGGCATCTGCTAGGCAGAAAGGCTGTGAAAAACCCCAAATATCTGTTTGTTTTAAAAGGTAAATATTAATTTCAGGATGCTGTTTACATACGCAGACTCTTGGAGCTTGAACTCGCTGCCTTTTGCTGGTGTCACATGGCATTAGCGTGTATTTAACATTTATTTAACTCTCCCTGGTCCTGCTTGTGCCAGATGGCAGGCAGCCTGCACGGCCAGGCAGGGCTCAGCTCGGGGCTGTGCCAAGCGTGACAAGGGGCTGGGTTGAGGCTGCAAAGTTAAAAGTTTGAGCAGTTTAGTGGCTGCAGGTTCCTGAATGACACCAAACCACACTGTGGATCTGTGTCCCCGAGGCTGGGTGGTGTCCCTGCCCCCAGAAGCCACAAGCAAGACAACTAGAGAATCATCCTCTGACAAGTCCAAAGCAGTGCAAGGACTGAGCTTTCCTCAGCTCTTGCTGGGCATTGGAGTCTGATCACCTTGGCCTGATCCTGCCTGGCACTGAGCTGCCTCATTGTTCCCTAGGGATCCCAGCAGCCATCCCAGTTTGCATTTCTGGGTGGGAAACACAGAGCTGAAAGCCTGAGCTGCACAAGTTGGCACAAGCCCAGCTGGTGACCTGGAGGAGCTGATGACATGGCACAGGAGCTGATGACATGGCACAGGAGCTGCTCACTAGCTCCTGGGGTCCTAAACACTGAGTTTGTTCATCCCAGTGCGTTGCTGAGAGATCTCATAAAGTGATGCACAGCCCTGATGTCCAGCCCCGACTGCTGAGTGCTCACATGTTTCTTTTCCTCCTCTCCAGTCACTTGCTCTCCCAGCACAGGGCATTTTTTGGGTAATGCAGCGCTGTCAGTGTCACTGCTTTCTCAAACAATGAAGAAATGCAGCCAGATGGCCTCTGGAAAACAAATAAGATATTCAAAACAGTATCAGCCTCTTTATGGCTGCAGCAGGCACCCATCAGCTTGAATATACAAACAGGGAAGATCTGAGATGGTTTCAGGGAGAGGATTACAGCTTCTAAGCTGGGCTGGACACCTTCATGCTCAAACATTCATGTTTGAAGAAAGGGATCTGCATGATAAATAATGTCCTCACATTTTATCACAGAGTTATTGCCTGTTAGGGCTCAACAGCCTCTGTGTGCTCTGCCTCCCACCTGCTGAACAGGTCTCATCCCACCCATCCTCTCCTCCAGCAGATTTTGCTTGATGAGATCCCATCTTCCTCCCCCTGGACACACCTGTCTCTCCGGGCAATGCTGACCATTCACCTTGTGCCAGGAGAAACACTGACCGGACACCGAGACTGACCTTGGGAACTCCACTGAGCTCCAGACCTCCCTTCTGGCACCATCTGCCTCACTCTCCTTTCACTCAGTTCCCACCCTTGGTAATGATACCTGTACTGAACTTTCCATTTTGCCTAGTTTGGAAAATCAGTTGCCAGCAAAGGAAGCAGGCAGGGTACTCTGCCATGACCTGCCCTGTGAGAGAAATCCTTTATCTCATTTCCCACTCATTTCTATGACAGTAATTTTTTTTCCCAGCATTTTTAGAGCTACACATGCCTGTGAGATGAGAGATTTCCAAACAACATCCCCTCACGCTTTTGTGTTTGCTGTTCTTTGATCAAACCCATTAATTCTTGCCACGAGATCTGACTTCCCTGTAGAGGAAATGGGAGGATTGAGCTGGTGTGGGAAGTGGAATGGGACAGCAAAGGGGTGAGGAAGAGTAAGAACAAGGCTGTGGGGAGCAAGACTGGCCATACATCTTTGCATGACAGACTTTGTTCCACCCAGGATCATCAGCTCAGACCTTCTCTCCCTCCAGCTCAGCACCCTGCAGCCTCCTCTGTCCTGTTGGTTTTATTCAGAGGGGGACTCAAGGCCTTGTGGTCTCATACAATTATAGAATCTGAGAAGGTTTGGGTTGGAGAGACCTTGAAGATCGTCTTGTTCTCATCACAGGCAGGACAGCTTGCACTATCCCAGGTTGCTCCCAGCCCTGTCCAGCCTGGCCTTGGACACTGCCAGGGATTCAGGGGCAGCCACAGCTTTTCTGCAAAGCCTCTCCACCCTCACAGGGAAGAATTTCTTCCCAATATCCCAATATAAACCTACTCTGTCAGTGTGGAGCCATTCCACCTTGTCCTGTCCCTTCAAGCTCTTTTAAACAGTCTCTTTCCATCTTTTTTGCAGGCTCCCTTCAGGCACTGGAAAGCCACAATTAGGCCACTCTGAAGCCTCTCCTTTCCAGGCTGAACAATCCCAATTCTCCCAGCCTTTCCTCACAGCAGAGCTGCTCCATCCCTCTGATCACCTTGGTCGCCTCCTCTGGACTCTAACATCTCCATGTCCTTCCTGTCCACCCAGTTCCCTTTGGCAGGATCTTTGCACAAGCTGAAGGAGCACAGCTCCTTCAGGATGGAGATCAACCCCAGAAGGGTGCTTCACATCGGGCAGGAGTGAGGATGTGGCAGGACAGCAAACAGAACTGAAAAAACCCCATCTTCAGAGCCCAGCATGGCATGAGCTGAGGTGTGGGATGGCAGCAAATAACCAGAGCAGAGGCCAAGTACCTGCTCATACAGCAAGCACCATTCCCTGTGCACCTGACAGAGAATTCACCATGGAAAAAGTGTCTGTGACTCGACTGCCTGATATCCAATTAAATGTTCTAAAGATGGTGGGAGCACCTCTTGACTTTTGGAGGACATGTATGAATATTTCGGTGCTTTGCTGGCCATAGTTACATACCCTGTACAGTGGCTGTGTATTTATAGTCCTAAAAATGCTGTTCGCAAAACTGTGGCTGCTTAGTTGGGTGTGATATATGTATATAAATACTTAGACATATATATCTACCTCTCCAGCATGTGTGTCCAACACACTGCACTGGGCTGAGAAGTCTTTTTCTTGTCCCAAATACGTTATGTGCTGTGGTGATAAAAAGAAAAGGGTTCCAAATCAAGTCCACATGCCTGTAGAGTTGCTTCTCTCATACACCAGCCTATTTCAAGGACATGCAGCAGCATCAGCTGAGTGAACAGGTGTTGCTCGGTTGGACGCAGCACAGAAATCCATACTCATAAAGGCTGGGTAGGTTTTTTTTCTCTTGGAGCAAACAAACCCTGCTCTGTGTACCAATGTACCAGCAGAGGAAAAATTGCATCTGACGCCTTCGTTTGATGGCTGTTGTTCCAGAGAGCACGAGACAAGCTCAGTGCACTGTGTGGCTTAAAATCTGGGGATTGGATGTGGGCAAGGAGAGCTCCCTGCAGGGCAGGCTTTGGCAGAGTGGATCTCAACGTGACTTGCTGCCCTTGCTCACAGCACATCAGGGTCTGGAGATCATCCTCCTTACAAGACCATGCGCACATCTCAGCCACCACCCTGGCACCACTTGTCTCAGATCTGAGAAAGAGCACGGAGATCCCATTCCCTGCTCACACCTCTTCCTCTCTCTAGAAGACACTTGCTGGAGGAGCAGCAGGATGGCCACATTTCAAATGTGATCCTACCTCTGTGGGGAAGTCACATAGACCTACGGAAATGTCCCCAAAACTGCTGTCCTGAGCAGCTACACCTTCCACGGCATTGAGACCTGACAGACCAAACCCTGTATGTACCATTTCCTGGTATTCCAGGGGTATTGTTTAGACAGTCCTCTTCTTTTTGGGGTTTCCAAAGCAGCTGTTCCCTCTTTAGAAACCAAGCAGCAAAGCAGACACTGTCCTAGAGCCGCCCTATGCCCACCATGGCTTCACTTTGGTCAACATCAAAGCTGTTGAAGAGAAAGGAAGATGAAAATACATTTGCTGCTCCTTCAAAGCTTCCCCAAGCACACCCCAGTGCTCTGCTTTGCTCTTCCAGTCCTCATCGCCCTCTTCTCAGTCTGAACAGTGACACTTCCTGCCAGGGCACATCTCTCAAGGTTGTGGTGCCCTGAAGGGATGGGGCATGGAGCAGGGCAGCAACAGCCCCACATTGTCACCACAGCAGCTCTATCTCCTCTGCCCTCAGCACACAGAGAGCTCCAGCCTGGGTGAGCCTCAGGGAGATGCCAGGCTGTGACTGGCATGTTCAGGGTTTTTGGGAAGCTGCTCCCATTACACTGGGCTCTGATGGAGCCCAGCCTGCCACTCTCCAAAGGGGCTTTGCAGGCTTCAAGGACCAGCTAAATAAAAACAAAGCCCTTATCAGCACCCCACACAATGGCCCTTTCTGCTTCACCGGTGTCAAATTGGCTCCAGCAAGGCTGTAGATGACACAGAAATGGAGTGGTGGCAAACACAGGCCAGAGCCAAGCTGCAGCCAGCGTGGCAGGAGATAAGAGCAGTGCAGGGGATGCAGGCTCTGGCAGATGGGGGCCAGGGGAGGAGGCAAAGCCACAAGGCTAAAACCAAGACAATGGGACCGGATGGATGGTCCTGTTGTTTCAGTGCAAATTTGGATCTGCTCCATCCTGGGACATCTGGGCCCAAGAGATGCCTGTTCCTGGCCAGTGAACTCCAACGGAGCCTGTGGTTCCTTGAGCATCAGGAATGAAACACTGCTGAGCTGCAGGGCTGGGCTGTCCGTGGGCTGCTGCCAGCAACCACCAGCCCAGAACTGGGGCAGGTCAAACCCAGTTTGCTGGGAGCTTGGTCCTACTGGGAAACAACAGCCCTGACCCGTGTTCTCCTTTTTCCCTGAGTAGGGCTCATGGCTCTCACGGCTTTGGTTATACAAGCAGTGACTTGAGGGGATGGATAGTGTCTTAGGACAGCCAGTTTGGATGTCTTGTCCCATCCCAAGAGCTCTCTTTCACTGCAGATGAGCTCTTCCTAGGCTGAAGCAGGGCATCAAGAGCCACACTGGTACCAGCATGACTGGCTAACTGGTGACAACATCTACTTAGGGCAGGAGACTGGGTCCTGGCCCTGCTTCCAGGACCACATATATATTTTATTGCTGGGAAGATAAACACCTGCGATAACCCAATTTGCAGGCACATATCTTCCTCCTACAGCTACTTCCAAGCCTTTTGGGACATTCCTGACCCAGCTGGCATATTTTTAGTTTCCCAGAGAACACCTACAATGGCAAATCCCTCCAGGATGGGAACGATGTTGTGCTTGGTTTTCAGATGCCAATCAGACTTCAGCATGAGGAAAAGGTTCTTCCCCCAGAGGGTGCTGGCACTGCCCAGGCTCCCCAGGGAATGGGCACAGCCTGAGGCTGCCAGAGCTCCAGGGGTGTTTGGACAGCACTGCCAGGGATGCACAGGGTGGGATTGTTGGGGTGTCTGTGCAGGGCCAGGGGTCGGACTGCATGATCCTTGCAGATCCCTTCCAGCGCAGGATATTCCATGATTCGCTGAGGCTGCCGCCTTGACAAACCCTGATCAGGAATCTCAGGCTCTCAGTGAAGCCCTTGTGATCCCAAACTCTGGCATTTCTAGGTTTTGAGGTACCCATGCAGTGAAAGCTTTAGCTTGTAGGAGTGGAAACACATCTCACCTTTGTCAAGGATACTTGACTGCAGCAGGACTCCCTGGGATATTTTGTGGACATGGTTTAGGGGTGAGCTTGGAATGAGGAGAAGTGCCAGGAGGGAGCAAACCCACTTTGGTTACAACACCTGAGACACTGGGGCTGACTGGGGACAAACCTATTCGTTTTCAGGTACTGTAACACTTTGGAGGGTGTTGTAACACATTTGGGGGTGTATGTTCAGGTATTGTCACACTTTGGGGGGATACAGGTATTTTAATACATTTGGGGTTGTGTGCAGGTAATTTAACACTCGGGGAGGTACAGCTATTGTAGCACCTTTAGGGGGTGTACAGGTATTTTAACACATTTGGGGGGCGGTGTGTAAAGATATTATAACACCTTTGGGGGTTGTGTACGGGTATTTTAACATCTTTTGAGAGTGTACAGGTAATGTAGCACCTTTGGGGTTGTGTCGAGGTGTTGTAACATTCTGGGGGGTTGTGTACAAGCGTCGTAACACCTTTGGGAGTATATGTACAGGTATTGTAACACCTTTGGGCGTGTGCGTCCAGGTATTGTAATACTTTTGGGGGTCGTGTACAGGTATTTGAACACATTTGGGTGGGTGTGCATAGGTATTGTAACACCTCTGGGGGTTGTGTACAGGTATTTGAACACATTTGGTGTATACAGGTGGTATTGTAGGGGTTGTGTACAGGGATTGTTACACTTTGGGGGAGCAGAGAGGCCTCCCGGAGGTGGGGAACGCGGCCAGTGAGGTCTGTGAAAGCTCTACCCCACAACTCGGCAATAATTCATCGCCAAACCGACACAACTCGGCCGTAATTCATCCCCAGCCCGACACACACCCACTCCCCTCCCTCACAGCCCTTCCTGCCCGGCTCCGGGGCGGGCCGGCCCAGGCCGCGCCCCGCTCGTCACGGCGAGGGCCGGGCCGGGCCGGGCAGGAGGCGCCGCGGATCCGGGCCATGGTGGGGATCCCGGGGAGCTGCCCGTGTAAGAGCCGCGATCGGGGCTGTAAGANAGAGCGGGAGGGGAACACGCGCTTTGGATCGCAGTCTGTGATTGTGTGCTGGATAATGCGTGCTTCTCAGCGTGCCCCCGGAGTCATTGCCCCCCAGCGTGGGCCTAGGGGATCCCCGCCCGCAGCCCAGCCCGGCAGTGCCCGGTTTGTGCGGGGTTTCCAGCCTGGATGGCTCTGGTGCCCGGGCAGGAGGCTGCAGCCCCGCTCCGCTCGCCCCTCGGCCCGCGGCTGGCTCCGGCAGCGCCACACCTCAGCTGCTGCAGCCAGACTGCGTTCGCACCCTTCTGGCGGTTCCCACATTCCGAGCCCATCGCTAAAACACGGCCATGAAATAGCCCAGAGAGTGCTGCCACAGTGAGATATCCACGGAGAGCTGGGCACGAGTGTTTCCACTCCGGACTGCAGGCGCTCGGGTGGGCAGTGACCTGGCAGCTGCGTGCGGGTGAATCCTGTGAAAAGCAGTCCTGTTTGTTGCAGCATCCCTCTCTTTGGGGCAGGGAAGGTGGATAGCTTCAGCTCCATTTGCATTCATTTCCCAAAACTCCTGGGTTTGTTGCTAGAAGTGTTGTGCTCTCTGAAAGCCGTGAGATCAGCAGGAGAGCACATGGTTAGCCTGTGCCTCTCGCCATTTATCAACCTCCTGCGCGTTTTTGTGGTCTGTGCTGTTTATCCGCAATTGGGAATGGAGGCTGAGCCAACCCGGGATGAGGAGTGAGGTGCCGGACAGAGCCGGGATGTCTGTGCGTAGCAATGTCCGTTTCACTTGGGCTGGATCATGGCCTCAAGGTGACTCTGTGCATAAGTCATAGCCCAGGGAAGGGAGAAAAGCAGTTAAAAGCACATCCCGAAGCTCAGGAAATTCAGGAATTTTTAAATGAAGTGTGATTGCTCATAGGGAAGCAGTGTAAAGATAGATGCTGATGCTAATGTGGAAACCACTCTGAAAGCTGGATTCCCGATACGGAGAATGAGTTACCAGGTGACAGAAGTTGCAGAGGGTGGTTTTATACTTTATCATGCTGCTTGGTGTGGAGATGTTCGGGGTTGGGTTGTTACCCTCTAAGGCAGTTAGAAACATACGAGTCTGTCAAGGTGTGTGGACTTCACCCAGCTGGTGTCCCAGGTGCCTGAGGAGCACCGTGGTGGGAGAGCCGTGTCCACATCCCTGTGCCTTTGGAGAGCCCTGGCACCTGGCGCCCAACCTTCATTTGGTCAGCCCTGAAGAAGAGGCTCCACAGAAGGAGCTCGGGTGAGATCATGTGCTTTAACCCCACTGTCCAAAGCAGCCGTCTGTGCCCAATCTCCTTTCCCCAAGCTCCCTTTCAAGTCACATCGGAGAAACAGGCCCTTCTGAGGGTGATTCATCTCTCCAGTGTTGGACACCTCTCTCTGAATGAGACAAATTCCACACCGGAGGTGCCTGGGCTTTTTCACTGACTGCAAGGGGAGTCCGGGAGAGCTGGCTTAGGCTTTGGCAGCAAGGAGTTGGATGAGACAAATCCCACCCAGTGTGTCTGCTCGTGGTGCAGCTCGATGGTGTGTGCAAAGACTGGTCAGATACCCTGATTCCCTGCTTCGCCTAGGCTGAGCACAGGGACGAGAGACAGACCTTTGAAATCCTGCTGGAAACAACTGAAGATAAGGGAGACAGGGATCTTGTGCCTCCATCATAGCTTTGGGGTGGGTATGTGAAACTGGTTCCTCTCTCAGCTGTGGCACTTTCTGCAACAAGGGACAAGTTGTTTGAATATGTTATTGGTTCATGGCAGGATGTATGGATGTGCATGTAGCTGTTGAGCTTTGCAATATTAAACCATGTCTGAGATTAGGAAGAAGTTATTCTTCCCTGTGAGGGTGGGCAGGCCCTGACACAGGGTGCCCAAAGAAGCTGTGGCTGCCCCTGGATCCCTGGCAGTGTCCAAGGCCAGGCTGGACAGGGCTTGGAGCAGCCTGGGATAGTGGGAGGTGTCCCTGCCATGGCAGAGGGGTGGAACAAGGTGGTCTTTAAGGTCTCTCTGAGCCCAAACCAGTCAGTTATTCTGTAATTAGGGCTTTTCATTTGGGTTCTGCTGACAGAACGTAGGAAGCAGTCGCTGACCCTATGGCAGCAGTGACAGCAAGGCCATAGCCCCTGGCAGCAGAGAGTGAGGTCACCTGGAATGTTTGGAGGGACTCAGTGGGAGCTGAAGTGCTCTTTTTTGTGCAGCTTTAATGTGTCTGTGGCCCAATATCCATTGGGGAATGCTAAGGATAAGCCTGGCGAGCCGTGCAGCTGCTCTATAAAGATAAGCACATGGATATTGTGCTATAGTTATCAGGACCTTTGTAGACAGATCAGGTAAGGATGTCCTCTTAGAGCCAGCTACTGAACAGTGTGAACACTTGCACAAGACATCACTTAGTTCTTGGGACCAGTGTCAGCCCAAGAACACTGTTGGGGTTTATCTTTGGTCTCAAGAAAGTGAATGATCAGCTGTAGACTCATAATTTTTATAAATTCTAATTATCTGCATTGCCTTAGTTGTCAGTCTGATGATTTCTGCGGTGTTACACAGATCCTGGCAATGTCAGGAGGTTGCTTGATTTCTTTGTGTTTTACAGAGAAGTGGATCAGTGCTCAGTGTGAAACTAATGATGGGGAAGGAAAGAAGAAATGTAGCACTGCTTTGAAACTTTGGGATGTTCTGTGTTAGTTTAAGGCACATACTGGCTCTTATGAATATGCCCTTACATGGATACTTCCGATGGGCAGAAGTTAAAATGGATCATTCAGGGACTTAGTTTTGACTTTCATATGCTGTAAAATGAAAGGCTGAAGGTGTTTCCTCTTGTGCCAGTGTTCAGGCAGGTGAAATAAATGAACGTTTTAAAGCAGTCAGAGAAAAGAAAAATAGGTTTTGATTTGCAGCTTCCCTGAGGATAGAAAAGAGCTTGTACTTGGGGCAGAGCTTGTGGAGTTGACTCTGTTGGAAGCAGGACTGGAGTGGAATAGTGAGCTGAGTGCTTTCCATCAGCCTGAGCTGCCAAGGAGTCACAGGCACCTCGAGAGGCTGCCATGAGCCACTGGAGAGGAGGGGAAGAACTGCTCAGGTTTCCCTCTCGCTGGCAAGAATCAGAGGTGAACTCTTCCCCTTCAGAAGAAGATGGCTGTTAAATTCAGAAAGGTGAGAAGCGAATTCGTCTCTCCCTCTCCGATGTAAAAAGTCCCAGGGGAAGGGTTTCCACCCGGACAGACGATTTACCTGGAATTCTTCCAGACTGAAAACCACCTTCCTGAGGGCACTTGTCTAGCCAGTGTCTGGGGCATGAAACTTCTCCTGTGTCCCTGTCACCTTCCTGTTTCTCCCTGCTTACATCCCTGTGCACACTCGTGTTTGATTCAGCTACAGAGGTGTCCTGGACATCATTTTGGCTGTATTTGTGCACTCCAGATTAATCCACCCTAACCTTAGAACTCAATTAAAATGTCCTTTACTCCATTTCATGAGAGAGCAGCGCTAACTTCTACAGGTAGCAATTTTTCTGGCATTCGGACTTTGAGGTCAAAATCTGCACATATGTTTTCCTCAATGACGTGCTTTGCAGACTTGGGATCATTTAAAGGATCAGACTGTTCAGGCAGGGATTTTCTCCAGTGTAGATTTATGTTGGTATTTAAGATAGTCATTGCTAATAGCCCTCAGCCTTGGGTTGCAAGGGTATTTTCACAAGATAAATGGCATGCTCTTGGCTTGGCTTTGGGGCCATAGGTGATACTTCAAAGCTTGTTAAAAAATGTTTCAAAAATATTACAGAATTCTCTCATTGCAGGTACGGTTTTGAATGGAAAATGTAGGATTAGCCTTTTTTTTCCCTGTGGATATAAAATAATCAGACAAATACTTAGTGAATGCTTGCAGACTTACTGCTGTAAGCGTGGACACACCAGTAGTAGATAGACACACCAGTTTGTTTGCATCTATACCAGCTTCTCCCTGCTTATCCGTACTTTTTAATCCTCATGATCTCTTAGGAGTTGGCTTTCACTTCCTAGTAGTGCACCTGGTTGCTGTAGCGGGAAGTTTCTCCAAATATATCACCTGACACGCTCCCACCTGGCCTTTGTCTGTGTTTGATCCTGCCTTTTCTGGCATGAGGCAACAGGAGGAGGTGGAGGAGGAGATATAAATCGCTAAAGGAAATAAAGCAGGGAGGCTGTACGTGTTTGAGGTGTGTGGGAGTGGGCTGGTCTGACGAGGGACCGGCGAGGGATGGTTGGGTCGAGCAGTTACTGGCACTGGTGGGACTAACCTGGTGGCACACGACAGCCTGGCAGCGCTGAGGAGCCAGCCCAGGGCTTCTCCCTAGCCCCCACCTGGTCAGCAAAGACTCTTCAGTCACCTTAACGGGAGTGGTGAGCACACAGATGGGCCTGACAGCTCATTACGTCCCGGCTATCTTTTGTTTGTTAGCCAGCAAATATTTGCTTTATACTTCTAAGTTGTGCATCCTGCCTGCGCAGCCTCTCCGGATCTGGCTGGAGGTGTTGGATCAAACAGAGGTGGAAGAGGGGCTGTAGTGTGGGGTACAGCTGTAGGGTCACATATGCTCCTGGGCAGGCAGAACCCCTGGCTGGCTCCTTGGAGTACAGGCAGCTTCCTTTTCTTACGTGAGTATTGTGGGCTGCAATATTTTGTGGCTGTATTCCCGAGAGCGAGCATTTCCCTGGGTCTTGGCTAAGCAGAAACTTAATTTAACACTTTTTTAAAGGATGGGGACAGCTCAGCCTGCGGCATTTCCAGGTGCAGATGAGATTAATTTGCTTATCTTAGCTGAGGGCAGGTAATTACTTGTGCAGGGGAGGTACCAGAGTCAGGATGTGAAAACACAAAGAAGTAAAATGCTCCTCTGTTCCTCCCCCGTTGTGCGAGCTCCTTTGCATTAAAACACCCGTCTGGCAGATCTGCTGCAGGAGCCCTTCCCTCCTCCTCCTCCTCCTCCCTGATTAGCTTTGGTGGGGGCAGAGAAGCCACCGCAGAATTGTGACTGGAAAGCGCTGAACTTTGAGGGGAGATGAAAAAAATCTTTCCAAACGTTTGCGGCCCTGGCAGCGCGTCCGCGGGTCGCTGATGGGGTTTATCTTCTGACATCATGAGGATCTCTGACATTTCTAGCTTAGAAACAATAACTCGCCTTATCCGTCGTCATGTTTTTCTAATTAAACACAAAGCTTGGTAAATATTTTTTAAATGATTGAATTTCCCAAGTATGGAAAACACATGTCGGGAGTCAGGCTGGCTGCGTCCGATGCGCCTTTTCCCATCGCGTCCCTCGGAGCACGCGAGTGCAGATACAGATTTAGAGCTGTGGGTGACAGGTTTATCTGGGATGATTGGCAAGGATTTATAAACCAGGAGGGGATTTACTTTGCTCTCCCTCCCTCCTCTTCNTTTGGCTCCAGCGCTGGTTCAGTGGCTGGCAAATAGGTAATTTATTGCGTGAGAGTTTGGCCATGTGTTGAGAGGCAAATTTGCTTGAAGCAAGGCATCTCTGTAAACTCTACATCCATTCCTGTGCCAGGTCCTGTTTACAGCATCTCCAGAGTGGGGTGCAGGGGTTGCTTTGCACGCCCATCCCGGCAGGACAGCACAGGGGGACCCAGCAGTGGGGCTGCCATCCCGCCTCCCTCGCTCCCCTGCCAAAACGCTTTCAGGAATTGTTGCCTAAAAGAGCTTAAAGTGGTTTTAGCCGGACTTGGCGCTCGACATTCGGAAACTGCCAGCAAGATAAGACGTGGGAGGCTCTCAGGAGAATCAATGCATCTGTTTGGGAGATAGCAGCAGGCCTGGGCTGTCATTGCGGAGCGGGGCCAGGTGGGGAGTCCCCGGGGCTGGCGAGGTGGCTTTTCCTGGATGGTGGGAGCAGGGGCATATCTGGCTGCCCCACTGAAGTCCTCCTTGTTCCTGCCCTTCTCCATGAGGCCACTTGGACTGGTGACTGTCGGACATCCCAGATTTGTTGTCACTTGCTCTTGGACCTGTGGCATCTAGCGGCGTTTGGCTCCTGTGAGGTTTTCTGGAAGTTGGGCTCTCTAGGAGAGTTTGCAGGGGTTTGCAGGACAAGCAGCCCTCACTGAGACCATCACTGCCTTCCCCAGCACTTGACAGGGAATTATTTGGATTTAGGAGGATACTGCAGCCAGAGTTAAAGACTCACTGCTAGCACGTCTCTGGTGTGGAGTGTGATTTGAAAGAGGCTGTGTAAGGAATAAATCCACGGTTATGGCATTTTCTTTCATTCCTCGCTGAGTTAAATAACAAACTTTGTGTAAGGGAGCTGCTTCCAGCTCCGAGGCAACAGAATTATCACCGCCGTGCTCAGCAGAGCCCTTTCTGTGTCAGCTGCTATTTCCATTGTGAACTTGATACCTGAAGGCTCAATATTGTGACCCTTTAATTTTCAGCTGCTGAAACGATCCCTGCTAAAGGGGAAGAGCTCAGAGGGGAGTTTGCCATGGTTGTGCAGTGGGACCAGTGTGTTTCTTTGGGTATTTCTTAAGTGCTGAGTGTTTAGGAGAAATTGATAGGTACTAGCAAAGCATATTTAGCAATACTTTTCCTTCTGTAGCTCTCGCTTCCTGGGATGTAATAAAATCCATTAAGTTCTATTTATGATCAAAGGCCCAGTATAGTAATAGTTTTATTTGGATAATTAAGGCTGTTCTACCAATAATGAAAGCACTTCCAGGCATACTTCGATGTTTATGGGGGTACAGGGTTGGCACAGCCAAATGTTTGCCAGTTTTGCTGAGGAGTCAGAGAGATATCAGTTCAAAAAAACCTGGATCAAGCCAAGTCTCTGTAGGAAGGCATGTCCTACCCATGGGTGCCACACTGGGCTGTGCTGCCCTGGGCTTTCCAGCCATACATGGAGGTGCAGCAGCGTTAGGCAGACCACAGGGAGACAAACTCCAGAAGTATTGGAAGCAAATGTGGTGGTTGGTTTTGGAATGAACCTTTTCATGCCCAGGTCTGAAGGCAGGTTCCACATTCAGCCGGGAGCAGCCACTCCCCACTTGTGCATCTCCTGCCTCGTTTGAAATGCAGCCACTTCTGGGATGAGCTGCTGTAATTACTTTAAAGCACATCGTACTTCCACCACTTTTGGCAGGAAGGAAGGAGGAATACTGTGCTCCATCGCCAGACAAAATAGAAATCAACAATTGGGATTTTTCTCAAAGAGCAGATCTATCTTCTCTGCCATTAAATCCAAGTTGGATGGGAGCCTTGTACCCATTTTGCTTTCCCGGTGTGAGTGTGTCGTTCTGCAGCCTCACAGCCCGTGTTCATGAGAAGATTTAAAGCAGCAGATTCTGGCCAGGAATTCTTTCTAGCACTTTGCTTTCCTTCTGCTGTTTGCTTCCCTCTTCACACTACAGATGCTGATGGATCACCTTCCGTGGTGAGTAAGGAGACATACTGTACTGTACGCGGTGCTGGGAAACTGTGTCATCCTCAGGAATGTTCTTCCAGAGAGGCATTCCCACTCCTCAACCAGCACGGGTCAGGAATGGTGTCACACAGGCAGTGGCTTGTTCGTATGACTCCCAGATCAGGGACTGCAAATCAGCTCCCACTGGAATTGTGGGAGCATCCATTTACTGGTGTTTATTTACCCCTCTGCTGCAAAACACCTGACTCCAGATTGCTGCCCTTGGCCCACCTGAGTTTCCACATTCCAGAATACACTGGTGCACTTTTTCCCCCCCAGGGTATGATGTTTTTCTTGGTCTTCTCTCTTTATCTACGCACCTAGAAGTTAATTTGATGGAATCTTTTGTGGGAGAGTCTTGGCTTTGCACTGCAGTATTCCAAAAACATTCCCAGGCACTTCTCTAACTGTTTACATCTTGAATGTATTTGTCTCATTGAACAACCCCCTTTTTTTTCCCTGTGTGCTATTGATTTTAGCAAGAGGGAAAATAAAACCTCTTTGTGCATTTGAATGGGTAAATAACTATCAGAGCACACAAACTGTTGAGCAGGTGATTTTTAGATGTTTCTTGATTTGCCCTCTACTAGTTTTATTTAAGTCTTCAGTCACTGCAGCTACTGTGTTCATCAGGTTTTATTTCGCATTTAATAATTACAGCAGTTTCCCTCGAGCCCTGTACCTCTAATTAAAAAAACTAAATTAGAGATAAAGTTAATGGAATGAAATTTGTTTTATTTTTATGTTAAAATATGCTCAGAAAAAACATTTGTAGACTCAGTCACTGCTCCTGAACATTGTTTACCACATCTTGATCCCCCATCAGTGCTGCGGGCTGTCCTGATGGTATAAGGACATTGGAGCACCAAAGACCAGGATCTCATCCATGCAGGAATTCTTGCCTTCAGTCTCACAGGTACCAAACAAGATAAGTTGGTTGGCATAGGATCTCAGCTTTTCCTTGTATATGTGTAAGGATTGCCTCAGTTTCTAGCAGCACTGCATTTTTACTGTCCTGCTGGTGCTCTTGCTGGTCTGAGGTGGCTCAGGAAGCCCTGCAGAAGCTGGCAGCACCACACAGAGCTGGTCCAGGGCTCTAGGCAGGTGTGACCCAGGCTCTGAGAGCCCCTTTTGGTGAAGGACAAACCAATGGACAGATCTCCCTGTATACAAGCAGCACAGCAGGAATTTCAATCTGTCCAGCAGCAGCTCCGTGAATGGAGATGCACCTCTTCACACCTGTTTTATAACACAGAAGCAAAATATTCAGGACATCTAAATAGTTTATAGCCCAACAAACAAATTCTGGCAGTGGGAGCGCGAGTTTCCATCTCATTAAGCTGTTGGCAAAGCTCTGGTAATTCCAGTCACTGACACAACTGGTCGTGTCAGGTCAGAGCATCACTGCTTTTTCTCAGCAGTTGTGTGTTTGTACTTGAGGGGAAAAGAAAGTGTTGAAATGTCAATTCACTGGGTTCTTCCCTGGTGCTGCGATGAGGTCTTGTGAGGTCAGAAAAAAGTGTCTGTGGATTTCTACACCTAAGCTGTAATGAGGAATTGTTTTCAGATCTTTTTTTCGTACAAAACCTGACACAGATTCTCAGTTTGGCAGAGGCTTGCGAGTTTATCTTGGAGCTCAGCAGCTGCACTGCTGCCCAGGTTGGCTCTGACGCAGTTCCTGCCATCTCCCAGCTCTTTGCTGGGCTGTAAGAAATCACTGGACCTTTGGAGCCACTGTCTTGGGGCAGATCAGCTTTATCATGGCCATTCCCATTTTGGGAGATGTGCTGTGAGCTGGAGAAAAGGAGTTGGAGATGGTGGTGTCCTCTGGCTCCTGTGGCAGGCGAGGATGAGGCATTTTGTTGCTGGAGTGGCACACGTGTCCAGAGGCACGGGAAATTTGCCTCCAGCACTGTTACAGATTTTATGGTGTCTTGCAAACGAGAGGGAGCAGTTTGCTCTCCCTGCCACATGTTACCTTCCACAGCTTGAGACAGCCACATGCAAAATTCATTTTAGAGGTCGGTCATCCGGTCCCAGAGACTAAGGAATGTTGTAGTAGGGCTTTTATAAGATTTATATGCTTTATCAAAGGTCCTATAGTTTTCTCATTAAAGCAGGATTATCCTGCTGGGATTAGCTGTTCTGCATGGGTGAGGAAGACAGGCACTCTGCATTTTCATAGTGAACTGCTCTTGCCTGCAGAGATGTGCTGAGAAACAGGAGAGCCAGAGCACCCAGGAGACACAGGGATGCAGGTGTTTGGAAATGGGACCCGAGAGGAGCTTTTACAAATGTCGGCTTGATTTGACTTGACTCCTGAACACATGGGAGAATTGCAGCAGGCTGCACCTCCAGCACTCCTTACCATCCAAACATCCCAGTCCTGAGACTTGTCCTGGCATTTAACAGCCTCCTTGGTGCGAACCTCAGGGAATGAATTTGCAGCTCTTCCATATGCTGAAACAAACAGGCAGAGAAACCTTTTAATTTGCACAAGCATCTTCTATAGTCAATACAAGTTGACCCTGTAGGCTTTCCGGAGCTGATTCCTGTCAGTTTGGCCTTGCAAGATTTAATTTAACCCTTAAACTACCTCCTTTTTAATCAAAATTATATGACATAGAATGCCCGAATGGTTTGGGTTGGAAGGGACCCTAAAGATCATCCTGTTCCAGCCCTCTGCTGTGGGCAGGGACACCTTCCACTAGTCCAGGTTGCTGAGAGCCTATTCCAACCTGGCCTTGAGCATCTCTCATGGATTTTTTTTCCTGTGTGACTACAATGGTGAATTCAGCTCAAGTCACCTGAGAATCACTGCTAAGTGAGAAATAGCTTCTTTTACTGATTCTATGGTGTTCAGAAAAGTCTGGAGGCTGTTGGGAAGTGGGTTTAGGTTTTTTTAGTGCACTGTCTGCCTCCCCAGTTTGTAGCCTCATAGTTATATACTCTAGTGTTCTTAATATAAATATTGCCATCATTGACCAAGAACTTGCAGGAAAGTGGTGCCAGGAAATGCTGAAGCAGCACTGCTCACCAGGTAGATGTATGACACTGCTGCTCGGTTGTAAGGAGTCTCTGAGAAGAATGAACTGTTGGACTAAAAGCCTGCTCAGACTGCAGTATTAACTTGAAGAGATGTGTTACTTGACATGACTGCTGTAAAAATCCATTAATAAACAGTCTTAGTACTTCTCTTGCTCTGCTCATGATGACATTCCCTAGAGGATGAGTATTTGTCATGTGTTTTTCTAGAGAAGTGAACTTCCAAGTACTCATGCTGTAGCTTGGAGCACCAGGTCAGACAGTAGCAGTGAACAGCACAAGGGTCTTCCTTCCTCTACCCCAAGGGAGCCTCCTGCCAGCCTGGAGCCCATCAGGGTGCCTGGGCACACCTGCAGCTCTTGTGCTGGTTGGGTCGGAGCAGCCCAAAGCTGTGTGTGAGAAATGCAAGTGGTTGTAAAGGTACAATCATTGGAGCATCCAGTGGTGGTCTGCTGGGTAGCACTTCCTGTGGGCCCTTTAGCACTCCCTTTCTACGTCTTCAGCGGTTTTTTGGTGGCTGCTCACTGCAAACCTGCCCATCTGAGCTTTTCAGGTTCCCTAGGCTCAAAGGAGTCAGATTGTTAAGCACAAACACAGTACTTAAAACACTGCCTTAAATAGGGCAGGAGCTGCTGTACCTCTGATCTCCCCCTGCAGTGCAGGGCAGGGCTGTGGCTCACCAGGTGTTTGCCTTCAACTGCAGCTGCTCCATCTGCAGAACCAGGTGGAGACGTCTGGGACATGAGGAAAACACAGCTGGGAGAAGTTAAGAGCAGCCCCAGGAGGTGCTGGCTCACCTGGGCAGAGCACACCCCAAAGCAGGGTCGGGGGCAATAACCTCAGCTTCACCTCGGCCCTGGGTAGGATTAATAAAATGAAGAGGAAGTAAACGTATTTTTGAGCTGCTCTATTTTTGTTGGTTGTTTTTTTTCCTCAGTGGTAACAGCCAAATCAAATTAGCTCTTTCCAGAATGCTGCTGTTTAACTGCCTCTGCCATCAACTCCAAACCCCCTTTTGGGGGAGCTTTGCTGATGAATCTCTTTTTTTATCTCCTACTCCAGGTTTTATTATTGTTTCTTTAAGTTAAGATGTCTCTTTCTTATTATTCCCCATGAGGCTTTCTTTTTTAATGTAACTCGTTACATTACATACATTACACAGAAAATTAAGATTTTGATGACTGCTGAAGTTTCAAGTTTAGTAAATCTGAGGTTTGGATTGAAGGTAATTTTTGTTGTCTCCCTTTTTCCTCTCTGTGCATGTTAATTAACTTAAACATACAGATGTTTGGGTTCTTCTGGCTCTTGAAGTTGTCTGAACACGTATGTCCAGTGCGTGGGGTAGAAGACAACTGACTGCTTTGATGTGATGCTTTCAGCAAATGCTCCTTCCAGCCTATTGCAAAATCTTCCCTTGGAATTCCATCCTCTTAAACAGGCTTGGTGACACCTGGATGTGGAATGCTTGGATCCAGGACAGGCAGCTCCTCAGTAATGGTTTCCTGCTGAGGACTTAGGATGCAAAGATAGGTTTTGGGACCTTTGCATGACTCTTTCCTTCCCGTCTCTCTGACACTCCTGGGAATTTTGTTGTTAGGGCTTCTGGTTGGTGTGGAAAGAGCTCAAATACTCAGGGAATGAGTGGAGATGTGCAGCTCTGGGTGAGGGAGGTCACCCTAAATCTGTGCTGGGGACAGCTGTGGTGGCATTGGAAGGACTTGATACCTGCACCAGTTCTGAGTTTCCTCTTCAGCTGGGTTGTTTCAAGCCCTCTGCATGTTCAATCCTGGACGTTTGTAAGGCTGGGTGGCTCCAGTGCTTTGTCAGCTTGGTTTTCTGCAGCTCTTTAAGAAGGTAACTGTGGTTCTTTGAGACTTGGTTTTCTCTACATGTTGTGTTTTGTTGAATGAGTTTGTTTCAGAGGGATCTTGTGATTGGATCGTTCTTGTGTTGGAAACGTCCTTCTATCAAGACAGAACTTTCCTTGGGAGCTGTATGTTCTCAGGAAATCAGATACCACCCTAGGCACTCTGTATCTGTCTTTACTAAACTGTACAGCATGGCCTAAATAAATATTTACTGATTTGAGTCTTTGGCATCCTGGTAGAGTTCTGGCTCCTTGAGCCTTGGCTGTCCTCATGTCCGCTTATTTTGTATTATTTTGGAACAAATATTGAGGTTTTTTGTGGGTTTTTTAGTGGATTTTTTTTCTTTGTTTCGGGTTGTTTGGTTTTTTTGTTTTTTTTTAATAACCATATGAAAGAGGAATATTTTAAATTCAGGTTTCACAAGATAGGGCAGTTTAGGCCCAGGGCTCCTGTTTGCTGAAGGCAGATAATGGTGTCCTGAGCTCAGGGGGATGGATGGATGGATCCTGGTGGGTCCAGCAGCACCACCAGACATTGCTGTGGTCCCATTCATGCATTTATTGGGAGAGAAAGGCCTCCCCCAGTGTGACCAGCTGAGCTTGGCTCTGACTCTTGGAGGAGCAGTGTAATGGGAATGACAAGAGAATTGGGCCAGAAGAGAAAAATTCATGTTAGCCTGAATATAGCATTTCATCCTCTTAAAATTCTTCTGTTTCTTTGAAGTGTGAATCCCAGATGCTGCAAAAGTATTTTTCCAGACACGGCTGTGCTGTCTTGCTGTGCATTTTCCACCAAATTGCTGAATTACTGTTTTCCTTCTGGCCTTCAGATTTTTTTTTCATAGTTTTATCTATTTGTCTGGATGTTTTACATGGCTAAAACTCATTCCTGTCTCCCATACCCAGCTGAGCACGCCCCCATGAAGCAGCATCCCCACCGGGCTCTTGGGAGGACAGGAATGCTGGCTTTTTTTCCAGGAAACTTGTAAACACGAACTTCCTGTTGACACGAGCTGTAAATGTGTAAATGGGCTCTGCTTCCGGCAGGAGGGGAAGGTAATAAAATTTCAGGTCCTTGTTCACTGCGCCTGGTCCTCCCTGAGCTGCATCCAAGCACTCCAGAGGCAGTGGAAGCACAGAGAACCTGCTGGTTGCTCTGTACCTCTGGAAATGAATCTTTTAATTTTTTTCTGCTTCAGGCACCCAATACAGATGCCATGCTAATAGAAGCCAGTTGGAGAATGTCAAAACCCTGATGGCTCCAAAATGATGCTTCATTGCTTGTTTTCCCCTTTCCTTTCTCCCTGCCTCTCCCACCACTGAGCTGATCTTCAGTTTTGGGGAGTTAACTTTGTCCTACATCTACACCAGGCATTTTGGGCCTGGTGAGCTGGCCAAATTCTGGCAGCTATTGCAAAACCATGCCATGAAGTTCTCCATGCCATGCATTTTTTGGGAGTCTGAAATATGCTTTAGTTCTGGGTAGGTAGCAGAGGCAGGTAGCAGACACCTGGGCTTGCTCAGCAGATTTTGTGGGCTTCCAGTGGTTGGGATGACAGTGATGATTTTCAGGATCAGCTGTTGGGGATTCCGGGGGTTCTCTGTGCTGCCAGGGAAGGGATGGAGGCAGGCGAGGAGCTGGGAGATGGTGGAAGCAGAGAGTGGAGGAGGGAAGCAAAAATAAGGCCAAAAAAATAGATTTAAAAAGAGACTAAAAGCATGGTAGTGGCAATGGAAAAAGGATACAATAAGGAAGAACTGGTTACAGGACATGGAAACAAGGAGCAACGGGCAGGATAAAAGCAAAGCCAGGATGGAGGCTGAACTCTTAATAAGCATCCCATTAATTAATCTCTTCTCCTGCGGCAGCACAGGGCTGTGGACGATCTCCAGCCCTCTCCGCTGACCTCTGTGCTCTCCTCGCCCGCCGCCCGGGCTGGCTTTCCCTTGGCTCCGTGCCCCGAGCCCGACCACAGCCTTCCCAGCGCCCCGGGCGGGGTGGGAGGCACATGGCAGCGGTGAAAGGGGAGCCTCTCGCCGTCGCCTGTGCCTGGGTGGGCGTGCTGGGCCTTTCGTAAACTAATAGCTCCCAGCAGTGCTCCTAAATCAGACTTTGTGGAGCCGGGAGCGCGGCGCTGGAATGCCGGGCCAGGCGCAAAGGGCTGCGCTGGGCTCTTTCTTCTTTTTTCTCTCCCCAAAGCCGGCATTTGTTGGGTCCAAAGGGTCAGCGGAAAGCAGGGGAAGGGAGCTGGCAAAGAAAAATGGGGGGAAAAAATAAGAGCGGGGGATACTGACAAAACCCACGTTTGAAATGTGGTTTTTGTGATTGGTTGAGGCTGGAAGGAAGGGAACCCTGCTCTCGATGCTGAACTTGCAAAGCCAACAAACTGGGATGCTACTGGGATGCCTCCCTTAAAATCCTGAACTGGTGGTTTTGCTGGGTGTAATGAACAAAACAACTCAGGACTTTTTTTTTTTTCTTTTTTTTTCTTTTTTGTTTTCTTTTTGTTTTCTTTTTGTTTTCTTTTTTTTTCTTTTAGAAAGAGAAAAGCATTAAATTCCTCTTCTTAAGAAAGGTAGGCAAGGTGTCACTAATCTTGAAAATAAGTGCCATGTGCAGCTTTTGAACCTAGACTTCCCACTTTCTTTCTTGCTATCATCTGTTCTTTGATTCTTTCTTTTTTNGAATTGTGATATTTTTTGTCAGGGTTACTAGGTTATTGACAACTAATTAATGAGAAAAGCACCCTGCTTGGCCGGCCGTGTGGTGGGAAGGTAGCACCACCTTCCTCCTGAAGCGCTGGGCAAGGAGCAGAGCCCCAGCAACCCTCACAGGTCTGCAGTCCCAGGGACTGGGGCAGGGGGAAGCTCAGGATGAAGCTGGGCAAAAGGCTTCTGTTAAAAAAGCCCAAGAAAAAGACGGAAGAGTCATTCTCAGGGAAGAGCCAGAGCCTGTGGAAGGCAAGGCAGCAGTGGAGGGAGGTGCTGGAAGCAAACTGCGATCTAGTGACCCTGCTGTAGGGAAGGAGCTTGGGATCCATCACAGGCATTTTACTGCTCACTTTGGCTTCTGGGATGAGGCAAAAACCACAAGTTCAGCTCCTTTGATAGGCTTTAACCTGTACCTTCTTAATTGTAGAAGATCTTCCACATCTGGTGATGAGGAGCCCTGGGAGCCCAGAGAAGGGTGCCTGATCCAGGACACAGCTCTCAAAGCCATTATCTCACCTCCAAAAAGGAGGGTTTTGGCTTCCAAAGCTTGTCTGCACCATAAACAGGTGCCAAAGAGCATGGTTCTGCAAGGAATTGGGTGAAAGTGTCAGAGGTAGACAGGTAATTGGGTTTTCTAAAGTAGTGGAGAGGTGCCTGAGAGCTGCAACAGAGCTTCCAATGCCAGGAGTGCTCCTGATCAGGTGTTGGGCAATTAAAAGTTGAGCATCACGAAAGTGACAATTGGAGAGGAGTAGATGTGTGTATTTGAACAAATTTCTGTAATCAAATGGAACTGCTATTGATCTGGAAAATACTGTCAAGCTGCAGAGCTGTTGGACTAGAATTAATCCTCTGCAGGCTGGATTTTACTCTCTCCAAATAGGATTACTCATTTTTTCCATATTTCTGTGTTTGGTTTAAATACCCGTGACAGCTACAGAAGCTTGGATTTCTAATCAGAGCAAGGGTGTTAGATTTAGGAATTAGTTTGTTGTTTTGGAGAGGATATTTTTGGGCAGGACATCAGTTCCTGCATGTTTTTTCTTTATATATGTGGCCACAGGAATACGGCAACATCTGCTTAGGTGATGTTATATGGTCAGAAGTAGTTGCAGTAACTTTCTTAGGTTGTGTTTAGTTCCTTGTTCTATCTTTGCTCTCCCTGTTTGTTTGGGTTTTTTTGCAATGTCTGATTCTGGATGTTCTGGGTGTAAAGTTCTGCCAGCTCAGTTAAGGCCAACTTTTAATATGGTTTTTCCCCTCTGTGGGCAGGATTGAAATGGCACAAAAGCCAAACACTGCTCATGATCACTCCTGAGGGAGGCAGTGTGATTGGATTTCCTTGAGGGCTGGAGCTCTTCTGCTCTGGAGCCAGGCTGGGAGAGCTGGGAATGTCCAGTCTGGAAAAGATAAAGCTCCAGGGAGAGCTTACAGCCCCTTCCAGTGCCTAAAGGGGTTCCAAGAGATCTGGAGAGGGACTTTGGACAAGGGTCTGGAGTTACGAGGGGGAATGGCTTCCCACTGCCAGAGGGCAGGGTTAGATGGGATGTTGGGCAGGAATTCCTGGCTGTGAGGGTGGGCAGGCCCTGGCACAGGGTGCCCAGAGAAGCTGTGGCTGCCCCTGGGTCCCTGGCAGTGTCCAAGGCCAGGTTGGACAGGGTGTGGAGCAACCTGGGATAGTGGAAGGTGTCCCTGCCCATGGCAGGGGGTGGGATGGGATGAGCTTTAAGGTCCTTTCCAAACCAAACCTTTCTCTGATTCTGTGGCAAATTAAGCTTGTTAACATAATCTGCCATGTGCTAATTCAAATAATGGATGTATTGAAAAGAGGATGTTTGTTAAATGTGATAAATTTGCCAGGAATGCAGAGGTCTAATCTCTGTTTTGAGGGGGTTGGGCTTGTACTCAGGTCATCGAGTCTCCCTTGCAACCCCACCGGCATCGCTTCAAAGGGAGCAGTCCCTCCTTGGCTCCACTGTCTTGTAAGGCATAAAGAAAGCAATAAAATGTTTGACTTTCCTGCCAGACCTGAGCCTGGAGGAGGAGGAGGATCCCAATTGGTTTCCATCAGATTCCAGTTAGCATGAATTTACGGTTTCTACTTAGCCTGATAAATGGCTTTGGCTGCCTCAGTGCATTTGGATTTATTTTTCTGTGTGATGGAAAGTGGTCAGCTTAAAAAGGCAAAGGCTTTCCAGGGTTGCCTTGAATTCAAGTGAAGCTTCTTTCTGAGGTAAGAGCACAGCAGGCAAAAAATAAAGCTGAGGCTCATCATGAAATATCTGCGGAATAGCAGAGAAATCAGAAGCAGTTCGGGTCTCTTGTGCTCACTGTGGCAATGGGCTGTGATAGGCATAAAAATTCCACTGGAAACTGGAAAAATTCTTCAGATTTCCTCGCTTTCCTCAGAAACCACACTGAGCAGCAGGTATCAATAGCTCCCAGTGTTCAAACTTTGCTTGCATCGTTCTTTCCATGGAACATTCCCAGGAGAAGAAAGCAGAAGCAGATTAGCATGGTGAGCCGGGGAAAACATTTCTCCCCATGCTGCCTGCAGTCCTGCTTCCTTCCGCTGTGCTGCTGATGCCTGGGCTACAAAATCTGCTTTAATGCATATTTGGGAGCAGAAAAGCCTCTTGGGAACGGTGAGGGAGGAGTAGATGATATGTGGATGGATTCCCCATCCCAGGTTAGATGGAGGTTTGAGCAAGCTGGGCTAGTGGAAGGTGTCCCTGCCCATGGCAGGGGGTGGAATGAGCTGAGCTTCCAATCCAAATCATTCTGGGATTCTGTGCCTCACGGACCTGCCTCTGCCAGTAGTGAGCTCAGGGATGATCTTAGGGATAGGTCATGGTTTGGGTGAACTGAAGCATGAGGATCATTTGTAAGACACAATCCATGAGCTTTTCAAAGGAGTTTTGGAAATGGCTTCTTCTCAGGGCACCCAGGTGATCCCACCTGTAGTTTTTATGCTTGGAGAAGCCAAAACTCACTCTGATGCTGAGCATATTCCTGCCTCTCTAGCCAGGAGTGGGGATGTCTTCCTTGGGGATGTTGGGGTTTTGATGGACATTGGGCTGTGGGACACCATGACAAAGAGTTGTGTGCCCTTTCATAAAGGTTTAAAAATTTCTTTTTATTATACTTTATATACTTGGGGTGACCTGAGTTCTTCATGTTTCAAAGTGCTTTAAGCTGTAAAAACATTGGAGAAGTTTATTGGTCCATGGGTTGATAAAGGGTAGGTAGAACCCAGTTGTCACAGTTGGGGACAGCTCTTGTTTGTGTGAAGTGAAGCATTACAAGCTGGTCAGGGCCTCAAGCTGAAATACGATTTAAAAAGCAGGTGAGGAAACACCTAGTGCTGGTTACCTATTTCACATAAAGACCCCGAAACTGCAGCATGTCCCTGTGCCTTCTGAGGGTACTTCTCTGATGGCTTTGACCCCAAGACCTGACAGATCCCAGGCTGCATCTCTTGAGCATCTGCTTTTCATCACACAGCATCCACCTCTCTGTCACACTCAGACCAAAGTCAGCTTTTGAGTTCACTGCTGGCTTGGGGATGTTGGGACAGGGCTGGACATGGAGCAGTGGTGTCTGATACTGGATACTCAATGCTGTGAGCACAGGGCTGCGTCCGTCTGCCTGGTGCCATCTCCACTGGGGACAGAGCTGCAACATGAGCTCACTTCTTACAAGACATCAGAGAGTCCACATGAGAGCCACCACTGTCACCACAACCCGGCTGGGGACGACTCCTGTTGGGGACCTCACAGTGTGAGGCACTGGGGAGCCGACCGTGGGATGCAAGTCCATAGGAAAATAACTTTATTAGTTCTGGTGCTGGTGGAGCTGCTTGGGTTGTGTCCCCCTTCATTGTCTGTGTAATTTAGAGATGGTTTTTCCGTCTCAGCTAATGAAATATTGAGAGCTTCAGTATTGTGCACAACCTCCATCAGTAGTGTCTGAAGCCCCAGCGAGCTGAACTTTCTGAACTTAAATGTTTTATTGATGTGCCTTGCCAGCAGCCCCTCCAGTGAGGACTAGGGGGCTGGCAGAAGGGAGTGCTGGGAGGCACTGTTGGATCTGCCTGTTCCCAACCTGGTTTGCTGCCTGAGCATCACCTCATGGGATGCTCCAGGTATTTATGTGCTGATACTTGAATGTGATTTTTTTTTTCCCCGAACTGAAATGTGGAATAGCTGCTCTTGGGTGAAGTTTGAAGGAGGGAGAGTTGCTGTAAACCTGTGCCCCTTTTGCCTGCATCCTCCTTGGAGTGATGTGTTTGCCCAGCCAAGGAAGCAGCTTCGTGTGGTCCTACAGCAGCCCAAAGTCTCCTGCTCAAATTCCTTCCCTATTATCATGCAGCATCCTGCCTATACTGGGAGGCCTGTCCTCTGCAGGAGGAGATTGTGGCCCCTGTGTTCATGAACTCACACCGTGCCTGCTCATAGAATCATTTTAATGCTTCCTTTAAAGCAGTTTTCTCCCTTTACAGCCTTTTCCCCTCCCAAAGGGTAGCAGAGGTACCTTAAACTAATTAGGACTAAGCAGCAGAGAAGCTGGGGTGAAGGGTTAGGTGGGATGCCGGGAGGCAGTACCTCCACAGGCTTTATGGACATGGCTTGGCAGTTAGCAGTAGCTACCAGAGCCCTGGGAATTTCATACAAAGGAGCATTTTGCTGCCTGTGAACAAGTAACTAGCCCGTCATGCCTACACCAACTGTGGAGAATTTGGCATGTATGATTTCTGGACTTGTGAAAAACCAGCATCCCTCGACTTGGGCAGTGGCAGGCTCTTAGTTTGCTGAACTGAGAAAGTACTGAGGTCCCTGGTTCTCAAAAAAAGTAGCTGGAGGGAAAGGTAGTGTTGCCTGCAAAGATTTGGAAAGGATGTTAAGACCTGAACCTGCTCAGCTGTATGGACTGGAGCAGTGAATGCCTCCTGAGATTTCGTGTGTGCCTGTGCGTGGTCTGCAAGCAAAATGCAAACATTGCTTCTCCTGCTGGGGTGGTTTGGGGGGAGCTGGTGGGATGGTGTGGAGCAGGATGGTTTGGGCAGTGCCGGAGGGGTGGGTGCCCCTGCTCGAGGCAGTGCCCCGGCAGCCAGGGCTGCCCGCCTGCGTGGCCGGGAATGCTGTTGTGTAAATCCGTGTTTGCCCAGCGCCCGGCTGGCGGTGAATGGTGCCGGGCTGATGGGATTAGTCAGGGGCCTCCAGTTAATATCTGTTGTTCACGCCGCACCTCGGGGAGCAGCTTGTCAGGATTACCAGGAGGTTTGTAGGTGGCAGAGCCGCTGCGTCTGTGCATTAATGGGAGGGGGGAAATGGTCAATTGTGGTCCTGCCCAGTGGGTTCCTGCTCTGAGATCCCTGGTGGAGTTTACTCCCCGTATAAAACATTTCGGATTTACATTTTCCTATAACACTTCCTCTTCGAGCCGGGTAGTATGTTACACATTTAATTGCTCTTCCTTTGAATTTTCCAGTCCGCGTTTGGTACCCTTGCAACATCAGTATCTTGTTATCTTGTTGTTGCTTCTAATTACTACCACATGCCAGCTTTCCAGCGCCGCAAACTCTGGCGCTGGGCTTGGGGGGGGCAGTTCGCAGCCAAGATTTACGTGCGGGGGCAAACCTTCGGAAAATTAATCCTCCGCTTTACCCAACAGCTCATCCCGATTTCCAAACCGAGGGCTGAGGCAGAGGCTGATGTGTCCCCGGTGCCGCACAAGGCAGGGCTGGTTTGGGGAGGGTGGCGGGCGAAGCTTCTTTCGCCGCCGCCGCTGTCTCGCTGTTCCTGCCGGCCATAAACAAATTCCGTGTATTTAACAAGTTAATGTCAGGCGGGCGGCGAGGCGCTGGTAGGTGTGTGCCTGGTGACATCAGCTGGCGAGCAGCCTGGCAGCAGCGCGGCGCAGGCAGGGAGCAGGCAGGGAGCCGAGGGTGTGTGCCTCTAAGCTGGGTATTCTGGCAAGGTGGAGAGCTGGTCTGTTTGGCAGGACCTTCCCATCTGGGATCCATCTGTGTTTCCCTGGAATCGGACAGGCGGCTCCAGGCAGTGAGAAATCGCAGATGTGCGGGACCTGACACATGTCCAGCTAATGAAAGGAGAAGGCAGGCTGGGCTCCGGCTGCTCTCGAAGATCACGGGCGGAGGAGGAGGAGGAAGAGCGCTTTTCTTTCTATTTCAAAGAAACGAGGTGTATTCCACAGCAGCTGGATCCTCGCAACCTCGCTGGGTAGGGTAAGCAAGGCATGGGATTATTTTTAAACCGCGCTCGGTTTATCCGGGGCCGCGGGGGATGCTCGGGGGGATGCTCAGCCCTGGTGCCCCCAGGAAGGTTAGGAGAGCACCGTGGGCTTGTCCAGCGGGCTGGGGAGAGCCTCCACCTCGGGAGCAGGTAGAGGGAGAGAGTGGGAGCGGCGGTGGCCGCAGTGCTTTGCCAGCCTTGCCTCGGTCCTCTGCAGTGCTGGGGAAAACTTCAATAGCCCAGCCGGCTGCATGCGAGGATTCTGCAGCTGAAAAAACACTAAACTCTCTCTGAGGAGAGCTGCGGTACAGCTCGTTCTGTGTTGCTATGGAATGGTTTTTTTGGTGGGTTTTTTTCCCTTTCCCCCCAGCCCCCCTCCATGAGCAGAGGGCCGGGATTTGGCGTTTTCTGGGGAAATGGCAAAGCAGGAAGGGTTTTGTGTATTTTAGCAGAACGTGTTTTTCTGCTGTGCCTAGGCTTACTCTGGTTTCTGCATGCTGGTAGTGAAGCTGGGAAGGGGGGGGGTAAATTGCAGAGGTGGATTTCTTCCATTGGCTCCCAAATTTCCTTAATTTTCCCCATGTTTTCAGGGCTTCTCTGCATTGTGGCAGAGGCTGCTCCCTTTTTGTCTTTGCGCTCCTTGAGCAGCAACTGATGCTCCCAGCATCTAAATCTCCCAGATCAATCTTGTGATACCAGAACGTACCTCCCCTGTATATTTTCACTGTTGGGCTACGGACTGCTGTATTTTCTCTTTTTCTGTTGTAATCCCTGGATTTTGCATATTTAGTTTAAACCTGCTCTTTTCCCCCCTCCCTGTCTTTTGGGAAGGTTCAGCAGTTGAAATTGCAACTCTGACCCTCTGATGTAGCTTGTTGTAAAGATCGCTCTGTTGCATGTTTAAGCTGCTCCCCAAAATATTACCAGCTTTTTCTCCTCCCTGCAGCACTTAGCTCCTGTACAGTGATGTCCACAGTCCATTTTATGTGCTGGAGCAATCCTGCCCAGCCACAGGAGATGCACCAAAATCAGCACTCAAAGTTTGGGGAGCTGAAATGTGGCTGAGCATCACTTGCTGTCAGGCTGGACAAAAAGAGAGGAATATTTGCTGGGCTCTGTGGTGCAGGATGATTCCCTTTGGTGTTGCTTTGTCCCGGTTAGCTTTAAGCATGCCAAATGACAGGGTTTCCCGGGGGAGAGGCTGGCTGGGCTCCCTGGCAGGATGCTTGGGCTGCAGCTCTGTGCTTGGCCACTTTGGCCACTCCATGGGCCACCTTAAGGTTTTCCTTCTCTTGCTGCATGCAAGCATTTGAGTAGAGGCTTTTAAAAATGTTATATATTATAAGTCTGCTTCTAGCGACGCACCAAACACCCCTTTGTATCCCTAGAGAGGAGGCAAGAGGAGTGTGTGTGTGCTTCAATGTCTCAAAGTGCACCAGCACAAAGGAGTTTGGAACCCCAAAAATGTCCAGCAAAGCCATACAGGGTGCGATGGTATTTAGGAGCAAAGAGCTGTGCTTCTCTGCTGCGGCTTTCCTGGAGACTTCCCTAATTTGTGAAGGCCGTGCAGGGTGTTGGAGCAGCTGCTTCTGTGGTCTCCTTGCAGGTCGAGCCCTGATTAAGCAAACGGAAGTTTTGCCGGCATCAGGGCAGCACGATTTGGCCATTAAACAACTAATTTAGTGGAGTCTTGCTCAAGCCCTGCCGGAAACTTTCTTTTTTTCCTCAGGTTCCTTTATTTTTAGAAAGGATTTAGGGTGCCTGATGAGTGGAGTGCTTAGATGAGAGAGGTGGTTGTATTTTGGGGAAGAGGGTGGCTTGAAACTCTGTCACCAGTCCTAATAATTTTGTAGAAATGGTGTAGGACATCCGAGTGAAGACACTTTTTTTTCCACAGTTGTCTGCTGGATGATGTGATTTTCACTATTAATATGGAAAAGATGTTTAGTCTGATTTTTGGGACTACCTAGGCTTCACCTGAATGTCTGTGTGCCCTTCACAAGCAGGTAGCCCTACCCCAGCACATCCAGCAGTTAAAGAAATACACAAATAATGCAAAACTAAGGGACTCCAGTGTGGGAAACCAGGAAAAGCAAGAAAAGCAAAGGCAGTCTGAGCGAATACTGCCAACAGGAAAGTACAGCTAAGCCAAGGGAAGGATTTGAAGGGCTTGAGGAAGGAGCAGAATTGCTAAAGGCA
The DNA here is from genome assembly GCA_013397955.1 of Grantiella picta. Classification (NCBI taxonomy): domain Eukaryota; kingdom Metazoa; phylum Chordata; class Aves; order Passeriformes; family Meliphagidae; genus Grantiella; species Grantiella picta. The sequence goes on from VZRM01006583.1 coordinate 68,972, forward strand.
GGGAGAATAACTCGTTAATCTGAGAACTCTATTACACAGGGAATGCCCCGAGGAAAAGAGCAGAAAGTCCATTTAATAGTGAAAAGGCCAAACCAGTGCTGCCAAGCCAGGCTCTGCTCTGCCCAGGGACTGGAGCCACAGCCCCTGCTTACTTCCAAGATGCTGTTATTTTTGCGACTTGCATCTGCTGGTGTTGCAGAGGCTTGTTTAAACCCGCCAAAGCCAAGGGAGCTTTGCTCACGTGAGCCCTGGGTCAGGCTCTTGGGTTTGGTTTTTCTTCTGGTTTATTCTTCTCAGTCTTACAGGACTGGTGTCCCCAGGAGAGTGAGGTTTCTCTTAACGCTGCCTCGCCTGTCACATCGACTGCGAGTCCCAAATGATTTTACTGCTGCTTTACAGAGCTTTGTCATGTGTCACCCACAGTGGATTTGGGCTTAGAGAGGTTATCACTGGTTTGGCAGGTTTGTGTGGTTTGACTTCAGGAGCTGAGTTTTCAAGGCAGTCAGCCCTCCAGTCCCCAAATTGACCCCTAAATGCAGAAACCACCAGCAGCATTTAGCAGGAGGCAGCGCTTTCCCACAGTTATGGGATGGGATGGGGAGCCAGGTGGCCTCTTGTTTTTTCCAGCTCTGGTTTTTTTTTAAGGTTTGGACAAAAAACAAGATTTGTTTGACATGTATATGTGATGTTTATAGTATAGCTGGAGAGCTGAGCAGTCATTTGAGGACTTAGGCATATGCGGCAGATTTAAGGCAATGCTGGCTACTTCTTAAATCTGAGCAAGAGATGGTCGTAATCTGTCGCCTGTTGGGTTTTTTCCCATTATGAGAGCTGGCTTATCCATACTTGTTCTGGGCTGGATTGTAAGCTTGCCTTTATCTAGTGACTATTTCTATATCTGATTGCTTGTTAGGAGCTAGGTATGAAATGTGTTTTGACAGACACTCCAGAGCAGTCCCTGGGGGCAGCATCACTCCAGGTCTCTGGGAGTCTGTTCAACTTTTATTTTTATGATGGAGACTGCCTTAATTCATGCAGCGTTCAGGGAATGGCTGGAAAAACCTTTGTTTAGAGCGGGAGCAGCAGCCAGGAAGAAGTGGTGAGCGATGATCCCACAGTTAGAGTGCAGCACGGAGAGGCTTGGGTTCAGTTCCTGGGTCTGCAAGCAATTTTCTGAGGCAGGACCTTGACCTTAGCACCGCTTTGTGTGTCAGCAGCTTATGTCCGACAGGACAATAGCGATTTCAGAGGTTTCAAAGCATTTTAAAGTGTAACTATCATGCCTTTTATTGGGCTGGGCAGTGGCATTTTTATAAGCCAAGCTTAAGGTTTTAGAATAACGCGTATTGAATTTCCTCGGTGCGCTCCCGGCTGCAGAATTCCCATCTCTCGTGGCTGCAGCAGGACTTGGGAAATTGAAGGAGGACAGTCGCAGGTGGCCAGAAGATCATTTAGAAGAACCAACACTTGCAGATCTTCAAAGCCAGGAGTCAGTTTTCCTTCCTGGCCTTCCTGTGGCAACAGGATGCCACAGCCTGCCAGCGGGGTGCCGTGCAACATCCCCTTTCACCAAAAAAACCCTAAGAAAGCCCCGAAAGTATCGATAACCGTCACTGAAGGGAGGAGAAGGAGGCCTGCAGCGTGGCGACAGCTCGGACCTGTTGCTGGCCGGCAAGCTGTGAGTGCGGAGGGCCGGTGTTGGCGGGGATGGCGCGGGGGGAGCGCACTGTGCGGAACAGATGTGCGGGCGCTGCCGCGTGCCGCTCCGCGCGCTGCTCCCCGCGCCAGGTGCAGCCATTGTTCCGCTGCTCCCCATTCAGCCGCCCTCGGCTGCCGCTCCCGCATTGTTCCTCCAGGAAATTAGCATTAAAAACCCATCCCAAACCCCCATGTCCCTCAACTGCAGGTGACTGTTATTGGCCCCAGCTGCCACCCTTGTGCTTGATTACTTCCATATGGGGCTGTGGCAAGATGTAGGATCCACTTATTGATTTTTTTTTTTTAAATAATTTTTCCCCTTTTTTTTTTATTCCCTCCCGCCCCACACAGACACTTCAGCTTCAACAAAACCCTGAAATCTATTAAGGGCCCCGATAGGCTCCAGTTGCTGTTACAACTGGGATGAACATTTTACAAGCAAAGCTAATTACACCCTCTCTGCTTTCTTCCTTTCTTCAGCCCCCACCCCATAAATGTAAAATAACCAGAGGGCAATTGGTAGTAAATTAAATCTTTGCAGTGTCCTGAGAGGAGGTTTCCTTGCTGGCAGGAAGAAGTCTGCTGGCCTTTAGATGTTTTGTTATTTGGGTTCAGTTTTGGTTTGCTGGTTTTTTGTTTTTTTTACTAGGAAATGGGAAACTGGCATACTGCTGTGACACACCTATTAAAGGGACACACAGATCCCAACCTGGGTCTGGGTAGAAAAGGAAAAACTAATTGAACAAGTGGGATGTTATTTTGTGAGTGTAGTCAGCTGTTGAGAAGAGCCAAGGAGAAACTCCATGCCATCTGAGGTTACAAATTTCTAGGAAGGATGCGATTTTCTCCTGGTACAATTTATCCACAGGGCAGCAGTTTCCATGAAAGCCCAAACCTCCCACAACCTCTCCTGGGAGAGTGGCATGGAGCATTCTGGGTTTTCATCGAGATGAGCTGGGCTGCAGTTGGCAAGAGGAGAGAGGGAGGGAGGGAGCATCACTTTCTGCCGTACCTAGGCCTTGGAAATGCACCTGCTCTGCAGTGGCATGGAGCATCTCTGCTGGGGAACACAGGTGGGTCACGTCCTGTGATGTGGGATCAGCCCACGCAGCCCTGACCTACTTTGTGCCAGGCAGGAAGAGAGGAGGGTGGCAGCTCCTGCCTGTGCTGGAGGCATCAGGCAGTTTCCCTTGCTGCTCCTGCCTGAGCAATCTGGGTGCCAATGCCCTGTCCCAGTCCCGAGGTCGGTCGGTCACACCTCTCTGGAGAACATTGGGTTTCCCTTACCCGACTGGAGCTCCATAAAGGACTTTGGTTGTGCTGATGAGGTTTGTGCTGGAGGCTCTTCAGCAGCTCTGGAGCAGTCCTTGGAGCACCATGGCTGAGGTGTTCTGCTGCCTGGGTCTCGGGGGGCTGCTGACGCCGTTACAGCTTGGGAGGCCATTCCACTGGGAATCAGCAGGTTTTGTCTTTGCATTCTAACGCTGCCCCAGCAGCCACTCCTGTCTTGTTCCTGCTGGGGATGCACCGGGCAGCTTGTGCTGACACCTGGCAGGGTGGTGTGACAGGGGTGCTGCAGTGTCCCATCGTGGTACAGAAACACAAAAGCAAACCTCCAGCTAGAAATTACCCTAAAAATGCTCCTCTCTCCACAAAAAGACACATGGAAGACATGTTCATAATGAAAAATGTCTTTTTATTCAGCCAACACAGCCCTATGGGCAGTCTCCTGGCTAGTCTGAAAGTAGATGCTGCAGTGAGTCTTTGCTCAGATACAAAAGTCTTTGGGGAAGACTGGAGCTTGGCTGGTTGATCTCAAGATCACAAATGCAAGCTTACTTATGGATGGGGAGTGGACTTGCCCTGAGACTTTGTGTCTCAGCAGAGGTGCTCCACCTTTTGTCAGACTGACCTTCCCCATGAGCTCCATCCTCTCTTTGACAGGTGGGACCTGCCAATGTAGCTTGTGAGCATTTCAAATAAAAATTCTGCTTGCTCTCTGAGAAGATGTGTTCGGCTGAAGTACTTGGTTTATTTACTGCACATACCTCCTTCCTGATCTCCTGGCTTGGTTGTCTGTCATGGACCACCCAGATCTTCCTGGGAAGCATCCATGCAGGTGCAGTGGTGGCGAAGGACTTCTGAAAAAATTCCAGCTCTTAGGGGTGCTGTGCAGCCTGGGGAGAGCCGCCAGCTACAGCGGGTCAGAAGGTGGATGAAGGAGACAAGTCAAGCTAAGGGAATATCTCAAGCGATTTTCCTCAGACTCGTTTTAAACCCTTCAAAGTCAAATCTCAAACTTAGGGGGTTTCTTCTCCCTAATTAAATTAACAGGCCATATGGTGTTTACTGTGAGCGCCTGCAATATGGAAGGAGCTACCTCCTGGATCACTTTCTTTTTTCAAAAGCTGCTGCTTTACCTGATGTCACTGTTCTGAAATGTTCTTTTCAGCAGCGGGCACGAGGGGTTATTTCTGCCACCTCACTGCTGATGGTGTCACCTTCTGATCCCAGGGTTGAGCTGTATCATAACCTGCTTCTGCAGCTTTCTTTGTTTTTCCTTGGCTTTTGTTAAGCCATTTTGCTGCTTGGTGTGGAGAGTGTATAAGTCAGGGGATTTTTTCATGCTTTTTCACATGCAGGTGATGATTCTTGTTCTTGGAGCTGAGGAGAATAGAAAACAACTCAGGGTAGGTGTTTTGGGAGATGCTGGTATTTTCTTTTAACAGCTACTACTATTTTTTTCCATTGAGAGTAACATGACCATCTCAGGAATATGTGAAACTGAAAGTTTCGTAGAAGTTTCGTTCTTTATTAATGGGTTGGTTTTAAAGCAGTTACTTTGCATGTGCTGCTTTTATCTTTGCATGAAATCTGGAGGAGGAAGTGAAGACCTTGAGGAAGAAGATAATTGGTTTTTTTATTAAACGCTTGCACATAGCTGAACAGGAAATAGGGCAAGAATCTCTAAACCTGTTAGAGAAGTCAGGGAATGGAAAGTCTTGGATTTTGCTGTCTGTTTTGAGCTGCCCTCACTCGTTTAGTAGGGTTTTTTTGGCAATCATCATTCTTACGTGTAAGTGTGCTTGCTGGGAGCTCACCCTGCATCTCACCAGTGGTGTAACTTAACCTTTCTCTGTGATTTTTAGTTTGTTGGTGTATCTTTTCCGCAGGGCCTTGGTGACCCTTCATCTCCAGCCAGGCTCAGTGTGTTGTGGGGTGTCTGAGCTCCCAGGAACAGCTCCATTTGCGGCCGCTGAAAACACCCTGCCACATTAGCATATTCCTGCAACGTATGCTCCAAGGGTGTTTCTTTGCAGAGAAGCCTCTCTAAAGATAGCATCGTGAAGTTCTGTGTTGTCAACCAGGGACACTTGATCTAAAAAACAACATTTGATACACAGACAAGGTTTGCAAGTGCCATCTGGATTCTGGGAGATGAGCTAGGTTGTCTCTGTTTTGCATACACTCACCATTAAAAAAAAAAAGGCTGTGCAGGCAAATGAATTCTTCAGAATCACCTGAGCAGACCTGTTTAGTCCACACGAATGTCCTTAGTGACATGGGACACCAGTGTAATGCCATACCACTTGGTATCACGTCCCTGGGGACCTTCTTAGGGTGCTAGAAATAATTCTGTACTTTAGCGATATATTATTGAAAGCCAGGTGGAATCAATTGAAATTCTCTCACACCAGTAATATTTTAATCTCCTTTGCAGCATACTGCAAGGCAGAACCTGCAAATGATGCAAAGCCCTGCAGAAATGGGCATCTTTTTAGGGAGGTGGGGATGCAGGGAACGCAGATGTCTTTGTCTGGCTTCAGTTCTGCCTGGTGGAGAGGCTGTCCTCAAACCCACGCCAGCTCTGAGAGAAACCTGAACACCATGAAAACCTAAAGTAGCCCTGGGTTGAACAGCAAGCTCCCTGTCCACATCTTCCCAGGGATATGTAGCTTATAGAATGTATTTTTCCTTCAGGGGCTATTTCTTGACTTTCTAGTTATCCTCTCATATGCAAATCTAATTTGCCTAATGGGCTGGTGAGTGTAATTGAAAGGCAGCCTGCACTTACACGATAGTGAAAAGTCTCACCTGTGCCCAGGCACAGATGGGGCTCTGCCTCACTGCTGCATCATTAGAGGAAATTTATAGGCACTGTGTCACAGGCTTTGCTGTGACCAGGAGAGGAAAATGGCAGTTTAGAGCAAACTTGGGGGTTTGCGGGGTTGTTTTGTGCTCTGGTCTCACAATTTTGGCAGTTGAGCTTTTTGAGATTTTTTTGTCTTTCCCCCATGCTCCAGTTGGTGGGGAGCAGATTAATGCGGGTTGCTGGTAATGAGTTGAGATCAACCCTAAGAATGACAAGTTGGAAAGTCTTTGTGCTGTGTTGCAGTGTGATAATTTGAAAGCAAGTGGAGCAGCAGCTGAGCCAACCTTCGCTCTCCAGGCTCTGTGCATCACTGGATCTCCAGAGGTTATCCATGGAACATCACCTCTGCTGCCCCGAGAGGGAGGGGAAGGAGGCACAGCAGAAGCAGTCACTGCTGTGCATCCATCTCTGCTGGGCTTGTTCCCTGAACAGACCAAGAAGCTGTGGCTGCCCCTGGATCCCTGGAAGTGTTCATGGCCAGGCTGGACAGGGCTTGGAGCAACCTGGTCTGGTGGAAGGTGTCCAGGGGGTGGAACAGGGTGATCTTTAAGGTCCCTTCCAACCCAAACCATTCCATGATTCTAAGTAGTGGGCTTTGATGCTTTTCCTCTTCTCCCAGTCTCTCCATGCCTGGACTCTGCAGGAGCTGCTGGCTCTTGGTGTTTCAGGTGTGTAAGGGCCTCTCTACATCATCAGGCTCCTCTACCCCTCCAAAACCCACCCCTAAATGTGGGACTCCTGTGCTTCCAGCTCTGTGGGATGGTGGAAAGTTCCCACATGCTGGTCAGGCTTGGGGCGAAGAGGAAAAGCAATTTGTGTGGTGGTGTGAGGAGTGTTCTTAAGAGGCAGAATTGTCATCTTGGCAGAGCTCCTGTGTGTGCCATCGGTGGCAGGGACTGTTAGCTGGGCAGCAGTGGATGCACTTAGCGCCCAAGTGAATGAAGTGAGCTCTCCGCAGAGCCAGGGAGCTGGGGAGTCATTAGTGAGGCTTGGCTGCCTCAGGAATATCAGCAGGGCAGGGGAGGGTGTTGGTGTGGGCAGCACTGCCAGCACCGTGCCAGGGCTGCTGTGGAAAAGCCACCCTTTTTCCACCCTGCCTGTGGGGTGAGGGACACTCCTGGTCACGGAATCCCAGCAGGGATCAGGCTGGAAGGGACCACAGTGGCTCATCTGGTCCCACCTCCCTGCTCCAGCAGGGTCATCCCAGAGCACAGGGTTGTGTCCAGGTGGTTCTGGAATATCTCCAGTAAGGGAGACTCACACTGTCTTCGGGCAATCCCACACAGTAAAGAAGTTCTTCCTCGTGTTCAGGTGGAATACCCTGAGCAGTTCCTGCCTGTTCCTCTTGTCCCCACAGAGCAGAGCCTGGTCCCTGCTCTGAGCCCTCCCTGCAGACACTGACAGATGTGGATTGGGTCCCCTCTGGCGCTTGTAGCAGGTTGTAAAAAATGAGGATGAAAGAGACTTCCCAAATCTTCTCCAAGTTCCTCCTTAATTTTGTGTACAGCTTGCCCAGTTTTGAGTAAAGTCTAGTGGAACTTCAGCCCTGGAGCTGGCTGGCAGTGGTGAGCTCCTGCTCCTCAGCCTCCATCCAGAGAGGGGAGACTCCCTGCTGGACTGTGCTTTATATTTGGAAATGGTATGACTTCAGAGACCCAAGGGGGATGTTTTTCTGTATCCTTCCTTGATTGCTTCATTTTGGGTTTGTGGTAGAACTTGGTTAGTGGTTTGTTTTGTCTTGGAATTGGTTTCTGTTTTGTTTTTGCAAAAATGACCATTGTTTTCATCTAAACTGGCCCCTCTGACTATGAGCTTCTGGACTGCTTCCTTCTCCAGATGGTCAGGATTTGTACCTGGTCTCTGCTTAACAAACAGGTTTGTTGTTTGAGTTTTTTTTTTCTAGTTTAATATAGGGTTTTGTAATAGCTTTGGGCGTCCTTGGTGTTGTTTGTGCCTCTCCGCGGTCACATTGGTTGTTATGGATTAAATGTGGTTTTCTGCCTTGAGATCTCACTTCTTTCAGAAATGACCTTGCTTTTTTTAATTGCTGTTATTTACAGTTATTGGTAGTGGTGCTTGAGCTGCTGGCACTGGTGCTTTGGGTCTGCCTGTATGCAAAGACTTTTTTTTCCCAGTTTGTGTTTTATTCACTTTGAGTACTTTCTACTCACTGGATACTCTCACCCTTAAACCCCAGACCTGCTGTTCCTGTTCTCATTAGCCCAGATCCCTGTGTGCTCAGTGATATTTGTGATGCTCTAAGGAATCCAGATTTGTTCAGTACTGGGTATTTTTTGGGGTCAGTGCTGGTTTTAAGGTTGATTTATAGTGGTGGGAACCAAACCATCAAACAGCAGGGCTTGGAAGATGGAGGACTGTGAGAGGAATGTCTTCTTAAATGGTTTTAAAGCTTGACTTAAAACTCCTCCTGTATGTCTTTAGTAACCAGGTTTAAAGCTCCCAAATCTTCAGTTACTGGGTGATTTTAAGGTGGGTTTGAATTCATCCTTTTATTTTAGAAGATTCATGATTTTCAGGTTGTTCCCCTTTCCCTTTGTGTTTCATGAGCTTGCGAGGTGCTCCAGGCTGGCTCTGCGCTGCTGTACCCATCCCTGGGGTGTGTCAGGGTGGGAACGGACCTGTCCAAGTCATGGATAATGCCTGTGTTTGCTGTACCCAGTGAGGCAGCATCACTGAGGAGGTCCAGCCTGATCTCAGGGACACCCAGGGGAAAAGACATGTCTGCACAGACAAGGCTGTCTCTCGCAAAGGAGCTGCTGTGGCTGAAGGATTTCTGGGTTCTCTGATGACACAAAACTTGAGTTAACCTTGCTGTCCTCATAACAATCTGTGAGAGCTTTTTTGCAGACCATACCCACCCCTGTAGGAACTTGTGCTGCATGTGGCCAGGCTTATTCCCAGCAGCTAACTGGGAGCAGAGGCACAGGGGTGGGCAGGACCTGAAGTGGCAGGAGCTGTGGGATTGGGATCTGAACTCACCTGGCACTGTGAAAAGGGGTATCACACCAACCCTCAGCTGCTTGGGTTTAAAAATGCACCAAGAGGTTACATTTTGTGATGCTTTTCTCAGAGGAAGCTCCCAAAATGATTGTCCCCAGAGAGACAGGGACTCTTCCTGCAGTCAGCAGAGTGGGACCTCTTCAGCAAAGGGGCTCACTGTGCTGACCCAGAAACAGCATCCTTCTCATCACCTCCTAAATTTCTTGTGGAATTGCCTAGAAAATTTCCTCCTCTTCCACAGCTTTTCCTGCTGGAATTGTGAGCTGGGATATAAAACACCAGGAGATGAAAAAGGAGGGTCACTCACATGGTGACCATCACTTCTGGAATGAGCCAGACTCACAGTGTGGAAGCTGCAGGATTTCCCTGTGAAGGGGGTCTCCTGGAGAAGCCATGGGAATGCCAGACCTGCAGCGCTCCCCTGGATTTCCTGGAGCAGCTCAGCAGGGAGAAGGGCAGTGCTGCAGAGCTGTGGCCTCGCTGCGTGTGCGGCACCGGCGGCTGTCGGCTCCTGCTGGGATCTGCTCTGTGCACACTGCCCTCTCCTCAGCCCTTTTGTTAAAGGATAAAGTTGGGCAGTGAGGAGGCTTAGGGTCCTAGGTGGAGTTTGTGGAGTGGTGGTGGGATGAGATGGTGGCTTAAATCTCTTCTGATGGATTTTAAGCCCGAGATGCTGCTCTGACACCTCTAATTGCAGCATCCATGCGAGAGGCTCTTTTGCAGGAGAAGCTGCAGAGCAGCCAGAACCCTCTGGGAATGTTCCCCTTGGATGAGAGAACCCTACAACCTCCCTGAGACTCCTCCCGAGCCATTTCTGAGAAGCCCAGTGAGGGCTGCAGTGGTGGTGGCCCCACGCTGGATCCTCCATGGGGAGCTGTGGATTCCCTGTGCAGCTCCTCGGGTCATTTCTAGGACCCTGCTCCAGCAGCTCTGCTTTTCCCAAGCCTGTTTAAATCAGTGGATGCATTCCTATTGACTGCTCAGAGCTGCAGAGAGCCCCTCGGAGCTAATTAGTAATTAGAGGATGCCAATTAACCACGGTTCCCCAGGCTCTGCTGCTTTGCTGGTGCTGCTGGGTCAGAGAAGGAAGGAACAAAATGGAGCCCAGTGCGAATGTGTTTCATCTGGAGAGCAGGAGAAGGGTGGAGCTGCTTGTTAAATGGCCAGCAATCCAAGTTTTAAAAGGATTTATGAGGGCTAGATAAAATCATGTCCTAAAGGCTGTCTCAAAGTCTCTGTTAAGGTGGAAAATGCTTTCTAAACTTAGAGCTTGTTTCACTGTGTTTTCCCTCTTTTGGACCTCCCAAAATTTTACAGGTACAAAAGTTCCAGCTTTATTTACTCCATGGTGTTTAGCCTAAGGAGAATGAAAAACAGATTTGCCCTCCCAAAATTACAGTGCTCAGTTGTTCTTCTGTATAACCTGTGGATTATGTGCTTGCCCACCTTTGGAAATGTGGTCCCGAAACTGTGGCAGAGCTTAAGGAATGCTCCTAAGGGAAAAAGGCTTTTGCTGCCATTGCCAGGGGAGACTTGGTCATTCAACCATGAGTTTCCCACTTGTTGGATCACTTCTTACTCTCTGGTGTAAACTTGGTGTTCACTGGAGCCTAGAGGGGCAAATCCATGGCCTTGATGCTTTGGGCAGGGAGCAATTTCAGACCTTTTGGGGGCGACTTCTTAAAACCAACTTTTTAAGTTAATGTTTCTATATAAAAAGCTGAGATGTTAAAAGTGCTGCTTTTATTTAATTTTTTTTTAAAAAATATAGATTTAATTAACTCTATTCTTGCTTTCATTATACACTGTTCTACAACAAGTAAAACTCCAGCTCTCTTCTGCCCTGACATCTCATTTCTCCACATGTAGAAGCCCCGCAAAATAACCATTAAATAAAAAAGCACAATCTTTGCTAGCAGGCTGTTGCTCCAAGCCTTTCTCCATGGTATCCCTTCTGTACGTGTTGTGTCTGGGCTCCACCAGCCCTGGGAGCCGTTAATCTTCCTGGTGTTTTCTTCCCTGCGGCAAATGAGACGCAGATGTTCCCATCTGGAAACTTTGCTCCTGCCACCGTGGTTTCGCTCAGAGTCAGAGGATTTGGAGAGCAGTGCAGCAGGCTGAGACTTTTAAGATCTAGTTTTTTGCTGTGATTGTGATAATTGCCTGTTTGATAGCTGTAACTGCTTTCATTTTTCATTCCGAGTGCTTTAGTCCAAGCAGTAAATAGTGTGGAGGAGGAAATATTTCTTAATATTGTTATAGGAGTGGGTGATTTAAAAAAAAAAATAGTCTTGATTCTGTAATGTTAAGTGGGATGATGAATTAATGAAAAATTACCAAAATACTTAGCAGTAACTAAGCAAATGAATTAGTGACCAACTCTGGCTTTGCTGATTGAGTGCCCTATCCCAGGTTATAGCCCAGCCAAAGGGGTGGTTTGGGGAGGCTGGATCACTCCCCTCAATCCCCAAAGTGCTTCCTGTCCTAAAACTGCAATGCAGGCCTTGGTTTCCTGGAATATATTCTCCTGGGCTGTATTCCAGGAGTATATCCCTCCCTCCAGGGTGGCTGTCTCTGTTGGAGGCAGAGCAAGCAACTGGTGAGGATGAGGAGAGTTCTGTGGTCACCATGGGCTCCCTGGCAGAGCTCACAGCATCCCTTTGAGACAGTGATGAGCAAAAGCTGCTGCCAGGGACATCAAGGGATGAACTTGGGTCCGCAAAACTTATTTGTAGGGATGCTAGGGGTGTGGGAAGAGAATGGCTGTGGTGTGGTGGTTAGAGCAGCAACTCCCAGGTGGAAATGACTGCCAGGGCAGCTTTTATGCTCTGAGTAACTATTCCCTGCCTCCTTCGTGGAAAAGGGAGCAGGAGAGTGGAGGTTACCACTGCAGAGTGGTTTGTGTTCTTGTAAAAGCAAGATAACCAGAATTTGGGGGCTTGATGTACAACGATTCTGGGGCATGTTGGATGTGATTGTTTGTGGGGTTTGGCCCTGGTCTGAGTCCATGGCCCAGGAGGAAAGCAGAACTCAGGAGGCAGGAATGCCATGCAGGCAGGTTTGTGCTGATGGGTCTGCCATGGCCATGGCACAGGCAGAGGACTTGCTGCAGCCGCCCTGTCTGGGTGGGAACTGCTCCGAAATCCAACCTGTGCTACCGCTGAGTTTGTAGAGCCAGGCGCATTAATAGGATTTTATAAAAATCACTGAAGGGCAAGACGGATAAAGATCTGCAGTCTGCCTTCAGGAATAAATTATTAATCTTATTTCCCTTATTAACTGCTTTCTGGACTGCTTGCGAACGATAACATACTTTGCTCTTTCAAGTTCTTCTATCTGAGTTTCACATTGAATTGAGATTTAAAGTGAAACAGCTGTGTGTGGGAGAGGACTAGATGGCAATGGAGATACACGCGTTTATTTTTGATTTATAAAATGCCTATCCCAGGCTCAGCAGCTCCCTCCTGTGTGATGCAAGGCTCTCCTGCGAGGTGCCGAGCCCTCTCCACTCCCACAGCATCTTACAGCTCAGGAGCCAGGATGTGCCATAAACCCGAGCTGAACAGGGTAAAAATAGGCTGATCACATTGAGTGGAGGAAGTATCTGCACGGTGACATGAGTTACCTACTGCAACAGATGCTGTAGTATCATCTTGGCCAAGCCTGTGGTGTGGAGGGAGGAGGATGGAGAAGGACCTCGTGTGACCAGCCCTTGCTGGTCACCTGGTTGTGCCACACACTCGTGTCCCCCAGTTTGGGCTGCAAATCACCTTTTGTTGGCTCGAGCAAAGAAAGACCTCTAGAAACTACCCTACGTGCAAATAAATAAATCAATATTTGTATAGAAAAGTCGTCTTGACTACAAACCTCCCAACATCTCACTCTCCTGCAAATTGGGACAGACCCGGCCATCCTTTTTTTCCAAAAGCTGCTGTATTGGCTGCCTTGTTGCTGATGCTTATCTTCAGTCTTCCCCCTCCGTCTCTTTTTGATGCAGCAGTGCTGCAAAAAGATAAAATATTACTTTTCCCTTGACGATGCGATTTGAGTTTGAGCTTGGGGGAAGCTGTGTGGAAGCAGGTGAGGGGGGGAATTGCGGTGAAGAAGCAGTAAATGGCATCTTCTGGAAGCCTGAGTAATGATAGTCTTGCTTTGCATGTAGATCACCTCTCATCTGCATGCCTTGGAGAACTGCAAAGGTGCTCTACAGATGGCTTAGAGCCATCAAGGGGAGGGAAAGGCAACCTTGGAGCGGAGGAAAGATGTTAATAAAATTTAAATGTAATTCTTCCCATTTCTCAGTTCCTAAATGTGAAAAATATTAGCTTGGTGGAGACTGAAAACAGATGGTGAGCAGTTGGAGCAGATAAGCATGTTATTCAAAATAAACATTCGCCAAAGCTGGGGAGGTGGCGAACCATATTTCATTTCACCCTATTTACATTATCAGGTCAGGTTACACTGATGCTGCCTCCCGTCTGCATTCAGACGATCAACAGGGACCCTGTGCTGAGCCAACTGCAGCATGTCCTCCTCGCTGGGGATGTCAGGGCTGGCGTGGGTGGGCTTGGGCATTTCCCTGGCCTGGCCTTCAGGATGATACATTGAGCTACCTGTAGAAATACAGAATAGTTTGGGTCAGAAGGGACTTAAAAAGGTCATCTAGTCCAACCGCCCTGCTGTGTGCAGAGATGTCCTTGGCTGTCGGCAGGGTCCTGCCAGCCACCAGTGAGGGCACTGAGGGCTGTCCTTCCTCTGTTTCCCTCTTTCCAAAGGCCTCTCTCCATTTAGCCAAGTTTGGCATTGCTTCATCTTAAACCAGGGACTCTGAGCCGTGTAAATGCTGGGGAAAGAAGTTCCAAAGACTGTTGGTGGGAAGGGTTCGTTTTGCTGACATGTAGGTGATCTAGAATTCATGCCTCTAATCCAAGTGCTCACCTGAGGTGTCAGGGCTGGTGGCAAGAGAGGTGTGACTGATCTCCCATGCTCTGAGGGATGTTTTGGGACAGGCTGAATCACTTTCGGGGGTGTCTGTCAGTCTGTTGGCTCCAGAACAAATTCAGACCTGGCTTGGAGGTGACCCAAGAGTTGCTCCTGCTGGATCTAACCTTGGTTGTTCTAACCTTGGACAGTTCTCCAGTCCCTTGCTCTCAAGAGGCAGGTATGAATTTGGAGCTTTGAAATTTTTGAGGTGAAGAGTAGCTTTTTGGGTTATGAATATGTTCTGCCTGTTCTAGATGAAAGTTGAAAGCATCTGCTTTGATTAAACCTCTTCTTTTTGTCTGAAACTGTTACATACTTCCCCTCCTGAGACTGAACCGCTGGGCCAACCCTTGTATACAGCCTTTTCCTCAAAAAATATCTTGGTTAATTTACAGTTTTTCAGTGTAACCACTTAGTGGTCAAAGGTTTGGTGACAAGGTGTGATTTCTGTTCTCTCGTCCTGCAAGCTGCCAAAGGGAAAAGCAAGCCCTTACCTGGGCATAGCTGCTGGTGGTGCAGGGCAGTCTTGTGTTTCACGTGGTTTTCTCTTCTTTCTTCCAAGGTATTTCATGGTTTGACTTCTGCAGAAAGCTGGAGAGCTAAAGTTTGGCACATGGGTTGGTGAGATGCAGTTTCAACTCTTTGCAGGTTATTTACAAATGAGAGCTCTGCTATGGAATCTAGATCAAGGCTTTCTCCTGAGCAGAGTGGAACACCTCCTGTTTGATAGTGCCTTTCTGACTGTTGTATTTTGAACTTTGGGAAGAGGATGAGGAGGAGACCATTTGTGTCTGTCCACCTCACTGTCACAATTCTCCAGTTCCTTATCTTGCTTTTTTGGGAAAGGTAACATCCAGTTCTCCTCAGGCAGTGTTTTTATTTCTTCTACATCACTTAGTTTATTCTCTAACTGCCAAAGGAATTTAAGGATTAATTTAAATTCCAATGTGCTTGAGATACTCCCTAACTTGTTGCTGGCTTTTTTCTTGTGCCTCTTCTCTTTCCTCAAGTCGACGGGCATGAAGAGATTAATAAAGCAGCTTCTTTATACAGTTTAAAGTGCAAGTAAATGCTGACCATTCATCAGAGTTACCTGTCACAGCAACACTCTCTTTGTACTAAACACCATAGGTGGAAGACTTCTTTAAAGAAAATAAATAGGATGAAATGTCTCAAGTGGGTGTTGAAACTGTCCTCTCTGAAATGTGCTGTGGTGTTGGAGAGCTGGGAATGCAGGAGTGGGATCAGTCGAGACCCCAGATTTTCTCTTGGCATCTTGTCCTGTCATCTCCCTTTGCTCTTTCTCCTCTCCAGAAAGGAAAATCATCAGCTGCACTTAATCTTGACATATGTTCCTTTTTAATTTGTTACGCCAGGATGGGAACTGGAGCAGTGAAGGAAATCTGGTGCACACCGACAGCCAGAGCGGAGGCAGATGAACCCAGAGCCTTGCAGCATGTCAGGGAGAGAGGGAGGGAGTGCTCCAGGTGTAGTCACAGCTCTGGGCCTTTCCAGTCTCTTGCACACCTGGGCTGCTTAAATGGGGCACACGGATATATAGGGCAGGAGCACAGCCTGCTCTGTGCCTGCAGCTGCCTGTGCCCAGCCGGCAGCTCGAGCAGCTGAGATCTGTAACTCAGCACTGTGAAATCTGCGCTGCACAACCTGCTGCTGGGAGGAGATGGAATTCCTGCATGCAGCCAAGACTAAAACAGCATCTCATTGGGGTTCCTTTTCTCCGAGTTGTCTTCCCATGCGAAATTCCAGCATGTTCGGGGCCGGGAATGCAGCTCTCCCACCCAGGTGTCCACATTGTGACCATCTCTTTCCCTGGTGAACCCAGCCAGGTCCTGGTGCAAAGCTGAGCACTGCAAAGTTTGGACATTGGGCAGCTTGGCAGCCAAAGTGTTGTGCCATAGACATGTCTGATCTGCTCCTGCAGGCACTGCTTGAGAAGTAGAGACAGCATTTGTGTTCCTAATCCAGATAGGGTTTGGAAGGAGGAATTTTTGAAGGAAAACGATGTAATATTTCCAGTTTGGGTAGGTGTCTTGCTCTGGTACTCAGAGCATTTAGTCATTGAAAACATTTATTCTTGTTAGAGTATCATCCAAAATCTATGATAGCATTAGATTCTTTAGGTGAGTGATACAGTGGAGTGCCTTGCACACGTTTTGAGGAGCATCTGCGCATCCTCCCTGTGCATCTGGAGGGAGAGCTGAAAAGTTGCTCTTGGTGAGCAAGTAAATATGTCTAAGCGGTGGAAGTGGAGGAATGAGACCAGGAAGGCAGCATTTCTCCAGGGAGCAGCTCACTGGCTCAGTTTTAGCCCCAGGTCAACTCAAGGCTGACTCAAGCTCTTGGTTGCAGCGTGGTTTGCTCACATGATTCTCATTAAATAGACGTGTTTAGGCTAAAAATGAAGAGCTTCAGAAAGATGGTTTTTATCTGCATTTATAGATGCCCTAGGTCATTAGCAGGAAGCTTTTAAATTTAACAATCCTGTTTGCTTCTTGTCTGTTGGAGTGGGCTTGGAAAAGAAGGTGTTGGTTTCTTGTGGGCTTCAGTTTTGGTGTCTCACACAGGAGCTGGTTTTATTTCGGGGTTATAAATTCCATGTGAAATTCATCTCCCTTGCTGTAAATTAACCAAATTAGTTCTGCTTTCTTAGTGTGCCCTAGGAACATTTTAGGAAGGAATAGGAGAAAACGTAAGGATTTCATACTCACCACGCTATGGCCATGTCAGGTTGGCCATGTACACCTGGGAAAGGAAGTTTCATGAGAAGAGAGAGTAGAAGAGGAGGCAGGTGGGTGACAGTGGGTCCCTCGATGGTCATCAGGCAGCTGACACCGAGTGCTGGATAGGCACAATTAGTGCTATTTTGATAGAAAAATTTGGGTCATTTAGCAATGTTTCCCCTCCTTGCCTGGGTGAGGGAACTCAGACTTTTTGTGGTAGAAATACCCCTAATTTTGTGCCCAAAATCAGCTTTCTCACTGTTTTGCTGCATTTATTTAGAGAAGAAGGAAAGTCAGGGGGTTTTCCCTGTTCTTGCTGATAAACTCACCTGCTAGAATAGGTGCTTACATGTATAAATGATGTCATATTCCTACATCAATGGATGGTTATTCATCTGAATATCATATTCATGCATGGGGATGACAGGGAGAGTCTGCACATCAGGGTTTAATTGTATGGAAGTTGGACCACATGTATGTGAATAGTAGTTTGCAATATGGAATTAATGTAGTTATTATATATTAAAATTAATAGTAGTTTCCCATGGCTTCAATATCTCTCCACTTCATGAAGGCAAAGCTGAGGATTTTTTCCTTTTCTTGAAAGCAGGCTTAGATAAATGAAGACACAAATGTTCTGGGACGTGGGTTTTGTAGCGATTCCAACCCCAGTCATTCCACCTGCACTGACAGGGCAGGAAAACACGGATTTTCAGTGTATCATCCCTGCTTCCCCTTCCTGCAAACAGCAGAAAGAAATTGCTAGGAATAACAAAGTTCATTTGTTACCCCGCTGGCATTCGCCATGACTTGCCATAAGGAAAATAAATGAGGCAGCTTGGTGGCAGAGCAGGTGCTGGGGCTGACAGAGCAGATCCCAGGCAGCAACACGAGGGCTCAGGTGCCAGTTTGCGTCTTCTCTGCTCTCGAAAGCAGCATTTTTATTGTTGGGAGTGGAGAAGTAGCAGGTTTGTGTTGTATTTCAGCACAAAGTTTGCCACCTATTCAGTGCTCTATGGGAATACAGCATTTAATAGCTCTGCCTGGGCTCAAAAAACGAGTTTCTTGCAGCTGACAGGTACTGGTAGGAAGTGTGGATAACAGATTAGATGGTAATTGCCCCAAGCCCAGCTTGCATCACTGGAGAGCTGGAAGGTGAGTTGAGCTCCCTCACAGCCTGAGCTGGGGTGCAGCTGGACGTGCTGGGGACCCAGCCTGTTCCTGGGCGGGACAAGCTGGTCACATCTCGTTAGTGAGTTAATTGAGCGAGGAGAGGAGCAGCTTGAGGTGCAGGGAGTGGGGATCATCATCTCAGAGGGGTGATTTGTTTGGGGTCATGGAGACACTGGCAGTGCAATACAGAGCACTCCTGGAATGGTGTTGGCTCCTACAGGAGCTGCGCTTTGGAGACCCTTAGGCTTTGTCCACTGAGTTGTCTGTATCTTAAAAACCAAAATTACCCCAAAACAACCCCCTGAGAAAAAAAAAAGCATCCCCTATTACATTGGCGTGTTTCCTCCTTTGTGTCGTCTGAGGCTGATCCCAGCCAGTAGAGCTGGGAGTGTGGTCACACTGTCCCCTGAGCTGGAATGTCCCTCGGAGGCTGGAAAGGAAGCTGCAGTTTGAGCTGGTGGTATATCAGACACTAGACACTGCACACAGGAGAGGGGCTGTGAATAGCTGATTACAGCTCATCTCTACAACCCCAGGCCCATTCTGGTCACTTCTGGCACAGCACACAACCAGGTTACCTGTTGCATGGCTCCCAAGGGTTGTGATTCCTCCGGAAAGGCTCAGCGAGGTGTGTGTGGGCACATCTGGGGTGTATCAGAGATCTTGAACGGGGGCAAAGCAAACAGAAACACTATGAAAAGCACCTTCAGGCACGAAGGGGTGAGAAGATGGGGTCAGGAGACTGGGATGGTGAGCATGGACACATGAGCACAGCCCTGGGCGCCCTGTCCCCAGCTTGGGGCTGTCGGGGGCAGCGTGGGAGCCTTGCGTGCCTTCCCCCAGCTCTTCACCCTTGCAGCTGTTCCTGGCGTGCTGTGTTCCGCAATGCGTGCCAATGACTGTCACTAAGCCTTGCCACCTTCTCTTGGTACAGTTGCTGGTGAGAAGAAGCTGCCAGTGATGCCCGGATCGCCCGTGGAAGTGAAGATCCAGTCCAGGTCCTCTCCTCCCACCATGCCGCCGCTGCCCCCCGTCAACCCCGGCGGCCCCCGGCCCGTGTCCTTCACTCCGACTGCACGTAAGGCCCAGAAGGGCTGCTTTTCCTGGGAACAGCTCTAGCCGGGAGGGAAGGCTGTACTTCTAGAACTCACCAGGGATGCCTCAGCCAGCAGCCAGGGCACGGCAGTCAGTGCTGCCTGGCTGGGAGGGAGGGGGAAGTGAGGCTTTCCTGCAGCTCTGTAATGCATGCAGGACATAAAACAGGGTGTGTAGTCCACCTCTGCCCCCCTGCCTGCTCCTGTCTTGTTCCTGGTGCTGCCTTGAGTCCTTCTCTTTGCAGGTGCAGCCTTGATTTCCACCATAAATTCCTTAAGAAATTGAATCTTTTATCAGGTTGGCTTCAAGCAAGCCAAGAGCCGGGCTTTCTGCTCTATCTTTTGGAGGAGTTAATTCCCACTCTGCTGTATCTCACTTTGCAGACAGCATTCCTGCAGCTGAGATTAGAAAGTTTTTCTCTTTTTTTAATTTCCCAGCCTTGAAAATTCCTTGCTGTCCATCCAGATTCTCTTTTCTCTATCTTCTCTTTATAATCTTTCCTATTAAGCTGCAGTCGGTCCTGATCCTGCCCAGCTGTAGCACAGCCTTGCACCCACTTCTTCTAGCAGAGTTGCTCAGAGGTGACTCCATGGATGGAAAGGACCTTCAGCCTTTTCTTACAGCCCAGAAAGAGTCTTTTTTTTCCCCACTTAGCCAACATTTAAGCCATTTAATGTCTCTTTTAAAGCATTGTTCCAGAGCAAAGCTGCTTTACTTTGTTGGGCGTGGAGTTATCTGACCCCCACACATGGCACGTACATATTTTCCATGCCCTCCTCACCCCTTTTCCCTGCACAGTGTTCCCTAGCTGGTTCTGCATTGCTGTGCTGTCCATGAGGGTGTCTGGGCTATCTCACAATTCCATGCTGGCAGTGGGATTTGGAGATTTCCAGCCCAGCCTCCTGGAGGACCCACTCTGCTGTGCTGCGTGGTGCTGGCAGCAGCACTAATCGCTGGGTTATCCCGCCAGACACATTGTCCCCATCTTTATGTGCTCAGGCGTTTTTAATGGCTCTCCTTTTGCTCAGGCAGAAAAAAGACCATTAGCAAAGTGACAGAAATTAATTTTTCCAATGAGGATGCTTGGCACGCTGTTAAGGGCCAAGAAGCCTGAATCTGCTGATTGCAGATGACTTAATTGCCTCTTTTCAAGATAGATGAGAGATGCAACCTGTGGGGAAGTTTGTTCTTGCTTCTTCCTTTCTCAGTTACACCAGAGGGTCTTGGTCACTGAGTGGGTAACCAAGATCTGATCTGATCCTGCCTATGGATCACTAGCACAGGGTTGGAGAAGCAGCAAAACCTTTGACTATGACGGAACTCAGGCAGAATTTAAGAGTAGATGATGACTTTATTCCCAGGAGTTTTATCTCCCTGCTGTCCCCAAACCAGCAATCTCACTGGTCTCACTGTGCTGCCTCACTTGCTCCAGCGCTGTGCTCTCACCTGGAAGTTGAGGTGCCAGCCCAGCTTGTGGTCTGTGGTGGAGCAGATCCTGGTGATGTGCAGGATCAGATAACTGCCAGCTGCCCTGCGGTGATGCCGTTGGCAGAGGGTCAGGAGGGATGAGCCCAAAAACACCGAGAGCAGTTGTGGGGCCGTGTCTAACGGCTGATGGCCCCCAGCTCTGCTTCTGTGGCATCCTCTGCTCCCTCCTTGGAACCTCTCCCAAGGGTCCCCTGCAGCCCCAGGGGTGTCTCACAGCCCCTCTTTCTCCCGAGGTATAAACAGAGCCCGCTGCTCTCCCCAGATTTTCATCTGAAAGAATAAGAGGAAGTGAATTAGAGAAGGGGGAAAGTGCCTCAGTTGTGGCCGCTGGAGAGTGCAGAGCTGCACAGCCTTTGCTGTTTGAGAGGAGCTTCTCTTGGTAGCTTCACCCCTATTTATAACCCTTTTATAGTGAAAGAAATGCCTTTATCAGTAATTGCCAGAGGCCTTGCCTTTCACACCGCTCTGGTGTTCTCTGGAGCTGTACCTGTGGGTACATCCTGACATTCCTGTTGTTTTGCTGCTTCGGGAGTGTGGACAGTTTTCCAGGTTGCTTTGCTCCATAACGAGAGGCATGAGCTCACATGGCCTTTGCACCTCCATCCTCTCAGTGCTGGCTTTCACCCTCAGCTCATCGTCTCTCTGTCTGTGAAAGGCCACATCTCTGTTAGCCCTCAGAGAGGCTGTCACCCCTTGGTTAGCAGGAACCACCTTTGAGCCTTATCTTTCCTTGCATCTTAACTGACTCTGGTTAAATTTCCCTCCTGTGCTCACCACGAAGGTCCAGGTGTGTGGAGCCTTTCCAGCCTCCGACCCTGGCATGCCTCAGAGTGGTTTAACTGTTCAAATACCTCCTGTCTTCTCTGAAAAACCCCTCCCTGGGTTCATCAGGATTCATATGATCCTTGTGAAGCTGCAGCAGAAATTTTGGCATCCTTTCTTCGCAAGTTGCTGCTCCTCCCACAGGCAAGGGGCAGCGCTGCCAGGTGGTTTCAGGGCTTCTCTGAACACATCATTTGAAATGGTTTTTATACCCTCATCAGCACTTAAATCCATAAGGGATTCAGGGTGGATAAACCCAGTGGATCAGCTGTGACTATATTTAAATGATGTGCTGTTCACTCTGAAATTCTGGGTTTATACTGATTTGGGCCCTCAGTGCACAGCTGCTCATCAGACAGGGCTCGGCATTGCGCAACCACAGCGCAGGGATGTCAACAATTTATTCTAATCCCTTGCTGAGTTTCCGAACTTCCAGCCCTTCAGTCTGTTTCGACATGCTCACCACTTACAGGAGGCAGAGTTGCAGATGGGACCAGGTTGGAAAAAACAACTGCGTTTGCGAAACTGCCTGTACATCCCCAGGGAGGGATGGTGGGTGCAGGACAGGATCTGGTAGCCCTCCTGGGGTGAAGTGGAGCCACCTGAGCTGCCCCCCATCAGCAGCAGCCTCCTGGCTGGAGGGTGGATCCCCTTCAGCACCAGGCCACAGGGATGTGCCCATCTGGTGCTCAGCATTGCTTCTGTCTCCCCTTTGCAGTGCCCAATGGGATAAACCATTCCCCCCCGACGCTGAACGGGGCACCATCCCCCCCCCAGAGGTTCAGCAATGGTCCTTCCTCATCCTCCTCCTCCTCACTGACCAACCAGCAGCTCCCAGCCACGTGTGGAGCCCGGCAGCTCAGCAAGCTGAAGCGTTTCCTCACCACCCTGCAGCAGTTTGGCAATGACATTTCACCAGAGATCGGGGAGAAGGTCCGGACCCTCGTCCTGGCACTGGTGGTAAGTCCTGCACCATCCTGGGCTGCCTGGCTTTTCCCAGACCCCAGCAGCCAGCACCTACCCCCACCACACAGTGCTGTCCGTTTGCATCTTTGCTGAGCAAGACTCTTATGTTTGTGCTTCCTGGGAAACTCAGTGACTTCCTTTTTCTCGTCTTTGCTGGGTTTCAAAAAGCTGTTGGTCCGGTGGCTTACGCATGAGCTTGTGTGCAGCTAAACTTAAATGCCTGGAAGGAATTGGACGAAGCTTTTCTGTAAATCATAGAATCACAGAATGGTTTGAGTTGGGACCTTAAAGATCATCTTATTCTAACCTCCTGTTGTGAGAACACCCTTCAAACCCCAGTGAATGGGTCTTGCTGCAGAATTGTATCCAGTATTTGCAGTTATACAGAATAATTGGGAGAAATACTGTCCAGTGCATTGGACATCATACTCCACATGCTCTGCAAGGGCATGGAGTGACAGGACAAGGGGAATGGCTTTAAACTGAAAGAGAGGAGGTTTGGATTGGATATTAGGAAATTCTTCCCTGTGAGGGTGGTGAAACCCTGGCACAGGTTGTCCAGAGTGGCTGCCCTGTCCCTGGAAGTGCCCAAAGCCAGGTTGGATGGCGTTGGAGCAGCCTGGGACAGTGGAAGGTGTCCCTGCCCATGGCAGGGTTGGAATGAGCTGATCTTCAAGGTCCCTTCCAACCCAACCTTCTTGGATTCTGTGACCTTGGGCTGAGGCCCTGGAGCCCTGGCCAGCTGTGGTCCTGTGGGGCACCCAGTGGGTCTCCCAAGCTGATCTCTGCTTTTTGGCACATTTCTTTTGAGGCTCAGCAGGCCCTGAAGGGAGCTTCCTGCAGCAGCCTGGAGCATTTCTGCTTCCAAGGTTGGTGTGGGCAGCAAATCAGAGTCTGTCCATGTCCTCAGGGGCATTCCCAGGGCTTAAGCACTGGATGCAAAATGCTGCTGCTGCATTTATGTAGCATATTAAATTCCATGGATGTAGGGTAGTACCTTAACCTACCCTTTTGGAAAGGGAATGATAAGCTGTCCAAGTCCCTCTGGCTGTCGTTCTCACCGTGAACTGTGGTAATTGCTGCAGGGGTGAGTTTTGTACCTGCAGGTTATCAAATGCTGCTGTTCCAGGGATTCCCCAGCCTGAGCAGCCCTGGGGGATGCAGGGCTGGACCACGGTGAGCAGAAGGCTGATGAGACTCCATGCATAGGTTAGATGACAAGAAGTGAAAGGGAGGAAGGTGTGCAGCTCTGAGCAGCTGGGATTGAGGTCTGACTCCCCACAGCCTGCCCCAGCATGCAGGAGATGCCAGCTGGGTCCTGCTGCCCTGGAGTCAGCCTCTGCCTCCCACCCTGGAGCTGGGAGGATGCTGGGCCAGGCAGTTCCCACCCCTCTCCTAGTGCAGCATTCCTGCTCTGCTGGCCTGAGCCTTCCTGGCTGCGTTCAGCAGGATCCAATGCAAACACTATCAGTCCTGGAGAGGCAGATGCCGTCTCCCTCCCAGTTCTGTTCATTTGGAGCCGTTTCCCACATGTCTAAAAATAAGAACAAATTGCCATTTCATTTCTTAATTTCTTTTCTCAGAACTCAACGGTGACAATCGAGGAATTTCACTGCAAGCTGCAAGAAGCGACCAACTTCCCCCTCCGGCCGTTTGTGATCCCCTTCCTGAAGGTGACAGGGAGCTGCTGGGGTTTGCTGACACTCCGTGTGCCTGCCTGTGCCTCTTGGCAGTGTGACATTGCTGGGAAAGCTCTCCTTGCAAGCACCCCAGCAATTCTGCCGGAGTCCAAGACAGATTGCACAGAGCATAGCGGTGGCCGTGTGGGACTGGCTGACGTTGTGCCGTGTGCCACATATGTCTGCTTGTGTGCTGGAGATAAAGGAGGCAAACCAAGCTCCATGTGGCAGTTTCTGAGCCTATAATCTTACTTGCAAATGTTCAGATCTAGAATGTTTGAAGTGCTGGCACACGGAGTCTGTCTGGGGTGGTTAAATCACAGAATGGTTTGGGTTGGAAGGGACCCTAAAGCTCATCCAGTTCCACCCCCCTGCCATGGCAGGGACACCTTCCACTATCCCAGGGTGCTCCAAGCCCTGTGCAGCCTGGCCTTGGACACTGCCAGGGATGGGAATTCCTGACACAACTTCTCTGGGTAACTGGATGCTGGAAGCACAGACTGCTTCCTGTAGCACTTGGATTTTGGGTCCACCAGCATCAGGCTCCTGGGAAAATACAGGTAAATCTGACAGTGCAGACTGCAGGAGCTGGAGGATCCTGAGTGGGGGTCACGGGCCACAGGTTCTACTGCTCTGAGGGATGAATGAGGAGCAAACCTTTTGGAACAGCTGGAAGCTCCTGCCCTGCTGAAATCCAGCCCTGTTCTCGTTTTCCAGGCCAACCTCCCGCTGCTGCAGCGGGAGCTGCTGCACTGTGCCCGCGCTGCCAAGCAAACACCCTCCCAGTACCTGGCCCAGCATGAGCACATCCTGCTCAACACCAACACCACGTCCCCCGCTGACTCCTCCGAGCTGCTCATCGAGGTCAATGGCAATGGCAAGAGGCACAGTCCAGACAGGTGAAAAAAAACAGCTTTTGTCACTCTGCTCAGTTGTTAAAATCGTGACTTTTGTTTTATCTTTGCTGCTGACAAAGCTTTAAGTGGCATCCAGGATCTTATTGTTCCCAGCAACTATTCTGGCTGTTCTAAGACTCCAGTGACTGCTCCCACTGCACTGTGAATTCAGGTTGGGTTCCTCTTTCAGGCAGGTTCTGTCCCAGAGGGGTTTCGAGTAGCACTGAAAAGCCTGAGCCAGAGAGCTGAGCAGTTTTCCACCTCCGAGGCAATGAATGGAGGCACTGGCAGGGCTGGGAAGGATGCGCTTCATTCTCACCACTTTTTATTCCAAGATAAAAGTTGTTATGCAATTATGTGGAGCATGCCTCAGATTTATAAAAACTGTGAAATTTTAATTTGGTCATGCTCGGAGAGATGAATCACAACACTCAGGCATCCTGAACCCTTTTCTTTGACGGGGTCACTTTGTGCATCGCCTCACAAATTGAGCGCATTTGTTTGAGCTCTCTGCATTTACCCCCCCGGTAAAATCATTGGTGCCCAAACTCTGCTGATTCCAAATCTGCATCTTTCTGAGTACATTTATGGGGTGCTAAGGAATGCTTGTGTCTGCTGGTGTGATTGCAGGAGGGAAGACAGCAGCTTTGAGAGGGAGCCGCTGCCTACAGAGCCTCCAGCCAAGAGGGTTTGCACCATCAGCCCCGCGCCCCGGCACAGCCCTGCCCTCACCATCCCCCTGATGAACCCCAGTGGGCAGTTCCACCCCACCCCACCGCCCCTCCAGCACTACACCTTGGAAGACATTGCCACCTCCCACCTCTACAGGGACCCCAGCAAGATGCTGGAGCACAGAGAGATCCGGGACAGGCACGGCGGGCTTGGTGAGAAAGCCTGGGCAGGGGGCTCCTCGTTGAGCTTTGGTGTTGGTCCCTGCTTGGCCACCCGCACTCAAAGCTGAGTAATGCTGGGCATGTCCTCACAGCAGAGTTTTTGCAGGCAGTTCAGAGGAAACAACTCCCCATGGGAAGTTAACAACAGGAAGATTGGGAGTTTGTATTTGCCTTTGTGAAGGCTGGAGCAACCGAGGATGAGGAGGAAGGACTTGGTGTGTGACTTGAGTGTAGCCAACCCAGGCGGCAGGGAGAGGGGGCAGGGAAAGAAAAATTAACTTTTGCAAGATCTCCAAAGCAGGAGAGCAGAGATTGACCCCCTGCCCTGTTTCTCTAAGGGATGTGTGGGAGGTGCATGATGTGTTTCCAACAGGACAGCTTGAATCACAAGCTCTGAGCTGCTGTGAGTTTATAACAGGAGAACCAGCTCCACAATCAGGTCAGAGCTGGAGCCACAAGTGGACTGTAGCACTTCCCAGACAGTGAAGCAGACAGGGATGAAAAAACAGCAGCATGGAATTGCCCCTTGTAGAGCTGCCACCTTGAGATGTGTTTTAAAATCGCAGCTACGTGGAGCTGGAAATAGAGCTCTTTATCCTTGCTTTGGGGCCACTTCTCTCTCCATTGGTCCATCTAATCCCTCTGTGGCTTGTTGCAGGACTGAATGGAGGCTACCAGGATGAGCTGGTGGATCACCGCCTGACGGAGAGGGAGTGGGCAGACGAGTGGAAGCATCTCGATCACGTAAGGAATGGCAGGGGGTGTGGGAAGCAGCAGCCCGGTGTTCCACCTGCTCCAGTTGGTGATTTCCATGTTTTTGATCCCATATCCAGCCTCTCCTGGTGGCTGGTGGAGGAACAAGCCATCACAGGCAGGTGGATGGGGGGGAGGGCTGACAGGAGCTGAAGCACTTTCCTGTTTAGTTTCCTCTGCCCATGGTCAGTGGAAACTAAAATCAGTGTGGATGAAGTGTCTGGAGCTGGGGAGCTTCTCCTGCAAAGCATGGCCAGGTGCTGCCATGGCTGGCTGAGCAACCAAACCCAGCCTTATCCCCACAGGGGTCTTCTGTGCCCCAGCCCTGGCCAGTACAAGTGCACAAACGTGCTAAGTGCAGTCAAGATTTGGACCTTACAGAATAAGTAAACCCATCATTATTGTATTTTAGGACTGTATCTTAAGACTATTTTTTTTTCCTGAGGTGCCAGGCTTTTATGTACCAAAAAAAGCACCAACAGGAAGACCTGGTGCTTCTGGCAGATTTTATGCTGAGCTTTTTCCTTCTAAGTGAGGCTGCTCCTCCAGGCACTTCACTGCTCTGTTTCCCTCAAAGAGATGGGATTAAAATTCAGCTTTGATCATAAATGCAGAGAGACCTCATGGTCTAAAGCTAATGGGTTTTTTGGAGGGGATTGGGTTGGGGTGGAGGAGAGGCCATTTAGCTGAATATTTGGAGTGAAGCTGTGACTGTGGAGCGCTGGCACTGGGATCCTAACCAACCCTAATGCCATAGGAAAGTGGTGGAGTTTTCCCCTCCACTTTCAGGAGCATGGCCTGGAGGTGTTGAGCTACCTCTTGTGTGTGTGACCCCACCTGGTGCTGCATCCTTGGGCACAGCACCAACCCAGATCCTGGGAAATCACCTCCCTGCTGTCTCACCTGCCTGGAATGGTCCCTCCATGGCAAAATCCGCGATGACTGAGAATCCTTTCCTCCCGCAGGCCCTGAACTGCATCATGGAGATGGTGGAGAAGACGCGGCGCTCCATGGCGGTGCTGCGGCGCTGCCAGGAGGCCGACAGGGAGGAGCTCAACTACTGGAAGCGGCGCTGCTCTGAGACGGCCGAGCCGCGCAAGGCGGGAGCAGAGCTGCTCAGCCGCCAGCACAGCCCTGCCAGCGCCGACTCCGTGGGCAGCGGTGAGCAGAGCTCTATTGCCACAGCTCCGGCAGGCAGAGGGATGATTGTTAATGCAGATGGTGGGATAAGTTTGGTTCTGTGCTGCTCAAGTGTTTTTCTCTGAGATTTGAAGAGAGATGAGTTGTTGGAAATGGGGAGCTCCTGGGTGAGCAGCTTTTGTCAACATCTAAAGGCACCTGTGAGGCTTCCCCTTGTCACTGCTGGCCAAAGTTGATCCAAAGCTGATAAACTCAGGGGTGAAAAGGCAGGAGAGAGGTGTTTGTCTCCACTCCACTCCCCCTTCCAGTCCTTCTTGCCTAAACGATTTTAAATGTCAAGGTCTACTTACTCTAAAAATACCAAAGGCTTTTGTAAGTGTAATAGCTACCTGTGTTACTAATTCTATTTTTGTATCGTGAATCAACTTTATCAAAGCTGACTAGTTTCCCCCTCCAGTATGCAGGGGTTTAACCCTCTACAAAAAACAAGTCTAAAATGCTGATTTATTTAAATGTAATTCTGATTTCCATCCAAACAAATACACTGCAAATCAAGTTCTGTGGGGGGCGGGGAAAACCCCTCTGATTATTCAATAATAAAAATTGATTTCTTCTGGCAAGAATAAATGTCAATTTAATGTATATTCTACTTGTTTGTATACAAAATATAGAGGGAATCCTCCTGCAAGGATTCCCTGTCTCCAGCTGTCACAAAGCCTGAGGAGCAGTGGGTGTGTGTGACAGCCTGGGGGGGCACAGCCAGCTTTTAGCCCTTCTATATTTAAGTAGGTCACAACTAATATATTTCCAGCCCTGTGTTGTTAAAGGTGACACAAATCAAATTTTTTCTATAAATTTGGAGCGCTGTTGCTTTCTCCCCTCATGGGACCTAGGGGTAATTTTTGAGCTTTATTGCTTTTGTGAGAAGGTGCAGTTAAGCATCAGGCAGCATCTCCAGGTGTCTTGGAGGACAGTTTGTCCATCAGTTCAAGCCTTTGAATCGCCCTGGGATTGGGAAGTGCTGTGCTTAATGTACACTGCTGGTCTATAGATTGATGCTCACAGCCTCTGGACAGTGCAGAAGTTGGATGACATACATTTATAATGTACATTTATAAGCATTGCCTGTTGTTTTAGAGTACCAGGAGATGGAAATAGGTTATACACTGTCATAAATTATGCAGGGTGCTAATTAAATGTTATAATTTATCATGTGAATGTTTGAGGAATGGCTTTAACCATAGGGATCCTCTCCTTTGAGTTTTAGCTGGTCAATCCTCCCCTGCCCTGCGATGTCCCAAGGTCCCCCTGGGCACGTGAGCAGCAGCTGGGTGAGATGAGGCTTTGCCAACCTTTCCCTGTGTCCCTTATTCCAACAGATTCCCTGCGGGAGTTCAGCAGCAGGTCGGGGACAGGCTATGTCACTGAGGAGATTTGGAAAAAAGCTGGTGAGTGTTTGTGGTGACCTCGGCCGGGGATCCTTGGGGTGAACGCATTTCAGGGATCCTTGGGGTGAACACATTTCGGGGATCCTTCGGGTGAACACATTTCGGGGATCCTTGGGGTGAACACATTTCGGGGATCCTTGGGGTGAACACATTTCAGGGATCCTTGGGGTGAACACATTTCGCTTGGGGTAAACACGCATATTGTGGGTTTGCTGTGCACAAACAGCAGGAACCCAGCTGCAGGAACGCCCTGGCATGTGCACATCTGGCTGCCAGCATCCCCACCCTGGCTTTTCCAAAGGGCTCTGCTCCTCTGGGATGCCAGCAGGGATCCCGTGGGGCTGAGCCTCACCGCTCCTGGGAGCGGTCAGGATGCTGGTGCTGGGAACACGCTGCTGGAACTGTGGTTCTCTGGAAGGTTCCCCCAGTCCTGGGGCGGGTGGGTGAGGCAGCTCTTTCCTTCCAGAAGAAGCTGTGAACGAGGTGAAGCGCCAGGCCATGTCGGAGGTGCAGAAGGCGGTGGCCGAGGCGGAGCAGAAGGCATTTGAGATGATCGCGTCGGAGCGAGCGCGCATGGAGCAGACCATCGCCGACGCCAAGCGCCAGGCCACCGAGGATGCCTTCCTGGTCATCAACGAGCAGGAGGAATCCACTGAGGTGAGGTGCCCGGGGACATCATGAGAAGGGCTTTCCCAGGCTCACAGGGTGTCCAGGTACTGCCCAGCAGAGAGCCTGCAGGTCTCCCAACCCCTTTCACAGAATCGTAGATCACACGATGGGTTGGGTTGGAAGATACCTCAAAGAACATCTTATTGTACCTTCCTACCATGGGCAGGGACACCTTCCACCAGACCAGGGTGCTCCAAGCTCCATCCATCATGGCCTTAAACACCTTTTGTGTTTAGAAGTCTTTCTCCAATCAATAACTAAAGGAATGCACTGATAGAATAAAAAATCCCTTCTAGGTTCTGCTGGCAGGGAATCAGCCTAAATCATGTCTGCAGCACCCACGTGTATGCAGCCACTGGCACTCTGAGCTGGATCCAGTGTAATGAGCAGGGATTCTGTGGGATTGAAAGAGGTGTAGATGCAAAGAGAAAAGGATGCTGGTGAATGGAGCTGTTTAGCTCAGATATTACGGTGGGGTACTTGCTCTGTGCGGTAAAGGAATTGCTCTTTGTGGGCAGAAGCTGGGCTGCAGGGGAAGCTGCATGTTCCTGGTGGTCTGTCCCACACTGGCATGTTGGAAAAGAAGGGATGGCTCTTGGTTTGGCTCTTGGTTTGTCATAGCCAGTGGCACCTGCTGAGTGTGTGCCCGAGGGAATCTCTTTCTACTCCTCAATCATCAATTGCCTTCCCTGTTGCTTAGCCGGAAGTTCATTTGGTTGAGCTTTTGAGACTTTGGGGAAGGGGAATCACATGGCTGATTCCTGCACCACCACATCCCATCCAAGTGAGCTTTGCTCCATGTTTTAATTTCTCTGCACAAGTGCAGGAGCAGAGGGTTTGTGTCTGCTGAGCAGCAATCTGGTGGGACCATGCTGTCCATGTCTGCTGGGATGTGTGGGCAGCAGCTCCATCCCCTCCTCCTGCTGGGTTTCAGCTCACCTGGGCACCAGGGTTCCCTGCACAGCCAGAACCATGGAATGTCAGAAGATGAAGTATGTCCATACTGCAAATCCCAATTAAATTGCTGAGGGTTGAACGCACCAGTCGATAAACACATGATGGGAGTGGGTGGAACTGTTCAGGAAGCCATGGAAGGAATGAGGCAAGTAGTGATTTCTCCATAGGGGAATACCAGAGGAGTGTCCTCCTCCTCCAGCTGTGCTGGGGAGCAGTCTGGGACCCTGGGAGCTCCTGAGCAGCCCCCGTGCAAGCTCCAGAGCCCTTGTCTAAAAGCTGTCCCGTGTTCTGGCACATGGTGTAACCTTTGCAACACAGTTGAAAAACACTTGAAGTGTAAGCAGCTGCAAAGCAGTGACCCAGTTTTCCAAGAGCAACCACAGCCTTGGGCAGGGGCTTTTTGGTCACAGGTCCTGCTTCTGCTGGAAGGCGGAGGAGCCTTGGGGACACACAGGCGCTGGAGCAGCTCACTCCAAAGCAAACTGGTCAGGTGCTTCACTGCCAGCCCAGAAATCACCACCACGAGCTGGTGGCTCCAGTGCTGAGCCTGGGAGTGGAAATCTCACTGCTCTTCCCCACAGCTGGTGCAGCCCAGCATCTCCCACCACCCACTCGCCCAGCTCTTTGCCGGTGGTCTCAGCAGCAGTGTCCCCACCGAGGTGCCAGGATCAGGGCAGGCAGGATCAGAGCAGGTCAGCTCTGACAGAGGCTGCGTTCCCCCAGCTGAGCTTGCCCTCCCCAGGATGTGTTTGCTCCGCCCTGGTCCAGCTGCAGGGAAGCTGCTCCGCCGTTGCTCCCCTCCCCGGAGCAGCTGCAGCCGCCGCTCCGGCGCTGGCCCCTTGCCCCGCGCTCCGAGAGAAGCGGTGGCACGCCGGGAGCCACCAGCTGACACCTCTCCCGGCGGCCAGAGGGGCTTTGCTCCGCTCCCAGATTGAAGCTCGGGCTCTGGCAGTGCTTCCACCTGGCTGGGAAGCTTTCAAATGAGCATTTGCTTCTCCAAATTGGCCTGCTCCAACCTCTTGTGCAGCGAGGCAGGGTGCGGAGCAAATGGTGCCTATGCAGCGCCGTGATCCCTGCGGAGAGCGCTTGGCTGGGAGCGAGACCAAAATAGAGCTGCTTAAAACAGGAAATAAAAAAGCTCAATAGCAGCATCTGCAGCGTTTTTCAGTCCATGCCTGCTGTTTCCTCTCTGCATTCGGGTGGATCTAGGGGAGAGGATGTGCCCGGAGCAGTGTGACAGCAGCTTTGGGCGAAGAGAAGTAGGGGTTAGAACAGTTGGCAAAGAGCTGGGAAATAGCAGGAATTAATGGATTGCTCATTCTAATATTACCAAATCTGGGCCAGAGGGGATGAACAGTCCCCTCCAGAGCTGAGTCAGCACCGTCCTGCAGCTCTTAGGGAAACTAAACCCCTTTCAAGCGTGGTGTGTTTGGTCTTGCAGAGCTGCTGGAACTGCGGCCGCAAGGCCAGCGAGACGTGCAGTGGCTGCAACATCGCCCGGTACTGCGGCTCCTTCTGCCAGCACAAGGACTGGGAGAGGCACCACCGCATCTGCGGGCAAGGCCTGCACGGCCAGAGCAAGCCCCTGGCACTGCCCACGGGCCGGGTGGCAGCAGCAGCCAAGAGCCTCGATGGCATCCCCAGCCCGGCCCTCGAGAAGACCTCGGCCACCACCTCGCGCTCCTCCACCCCAGCATCCGTGACAGCCATCGACACGAACGGACTCTAGGAGGAAGGGTTTGCTTCACTCTGCTGGATCAGCTCCCTGGGATTTTTAAAGCTGAAAAGCCCCCCACAGCAACTGTTCTCACTTGACATATTTGACACCTCGCGCCTCCTCGGAGCGCCGACACTCCAGCTTTGCCCTCTCATCCTGCCTGTTCCTTCGTGGTTCGTGAACTGGGGTGAGCCTCCCCGCAGCATCTCTCTGCTCCTCTCAGGGGGACACCAGAGCATCATCAGGACCTGGGGGACACTGGGCACCTGCTCAGGGGAGCTGGACTGGGGGGGAGCGCTGGCACACGCTGGAGATGCTGAGAGTGTGGTGCCCGAGCAGGGAGCACTGTCCTTGTGGCATGCTCAGGCTCACTTCCCTGAGTGAGTCAGAGCCACCACTGCCACCTTTCTTCCGTAATATCCATTGTTGTTCGCTTCCTCCCCGACAGCTGTGCCTCAGGTGGCCGTGCTGGCCCGTGGTTGCTGTGAACAGAGCAGAGCCAATTTCCCAGCGGGAGCATCTCATCCTCTGTGCAATGGCAAACGCTGAGCCCACCTCTCCTGCCTGCAGGCTGGCAGCTGAGGGTTGCAGAGAGGGAGGAGAGGGTTTGTCTGCTCTAAACCAAGTGGCAGTAGCAGGGAGGTACTGCTGGATGGCCTGGATTTCATCCCGGCCTGTGGTGAGGCAGACAGTTGGGTGTTTCCTGGGTGGGGCCTGTGCCCGGGGAACACGTGCAGGGCAGATCTGGGCTGGGTGCAGGTGCCCTTTCCACCTGGGGCTGTTGTTTTGCTGTGCAGAAAGCGTTTGGTTTTTTCACTGCCTGGAAGCTGCTGGTTAGTGAGTTCCTGCTGTTTTTGAGCCCAGGGATCCTCACTGGTGCGTGGGCTTATTTACAGCCTGTGCTCCCCACACACATCAGCCAAACCGGTAAAAGAAAGGCAGGACTTGGTGTCCTGTGTCCATTCTTTCCCCAGCCCCAGGGGTTTCCTGCAATGCTGCCCAGGGATGTGCATCCACCTTGGGAGATTGTCCCAAAAATGTGCTCAGAACGAGGTCCCGTGGGAATGCTGGGGAGATGTGTCCCTTGGGGAGTCCCTGCTGTGCTGTGGAAGGGATTCAGGCTGCGATCAGCCCTGTCCCAGGGCTGGCAGGGAGTGTCACACAGGTCAGCAGTGGCACAGCCCGTGGGAGGGAGGGGACATGCCCTCCAGGAGCTGCTCCCAATTCCCACAGCCACACACACAGGCTCTAGGAATCCATCTAGTCAGCAAATCCATGCTTCCCTGACTCTGTGTGCGGCTGCTGGGCTGGAGCCCAATGAGGCGAGTAATTCCCAAATTATTTTTGATCACTTTTTCAATTGAAGGCAAGTAATGGAGCTGTAATGAATATTCACAGTGCTGCTGGGGGTAGCAGGGAAGCTGCTCCAGCCCTGGCCCCTCGGGAAAGCTCCTTGGGAAGCTGCTGTCCTGGGATGGAGCTGGTGATTCCCTGTCTGCAAGGGTTTATTGTGCAAAAAGCCACCTGAAGACAGCTCCAGTGGCAGTGGGGATGTCACCTCTGTGTCCCCAGGAATCAGTGCTGGAGCCCAGCACAGCCACTGGGACTTAGGCAGCTCCCAATGGAGGTGGCACTGGAGCCACCCTGCCCTGCAGTAGCCCAGCCTGGGGGTGTTCACCCCAGGGTGATTAGGAAGGATTTTCCTGCCCTAAGGGGACAGGGACACATTTAGAGCGGCCTCACATCAGTCCCAGTGGTTGTGACATCCTCTCCTCACCTGCAGCCCCAGCCTCGTGCTGCGGTCAGTGCTGACAGTGCCCAGGGCGGCTGGGAAGGGAGAGCAGGGCTGCAAGGAATTGCTTGTAAATAGATTGTCTTCCATAATTCTCATGCGACGTTGATGGCCGTGTATTAAAATTAACCCCAGTGTAAATGAATGAAATACTAACAGTCATGATTAGAATGATTGCTTTTTTTTTTGTTGTTGTTGTTGGTTTTTTTAAAACATGGAATGATAAATGTGAACTTGGGGCATGGGAAGACATTGGGTTGAGGTTTCTATTTTATTTTTTTTTTTGACATTTAATTCTGTAATAGAAATTTGTTACTTCATTCCTGTGCATAACTTATTTAATGTCCTGTATAAAGGAACCCAAACTGTTACAGATGTATTTAGTTTGTTCTACTCTAAAGTAGTTAATAAAAAGACTATATTCATCCTCCAGCTCCCCCCTCTCTCTGGGAAGGGGCAGAGGTTTGCAGCAGTGCTCAGGCAGCTCTTGGGTTTTGGGGAGTGCTGCCAGACCATGGCCTTGGCGAGGGGACTTTTAGGGACAAAAACTGTCTTCCCTGTGGTGGTGAGACTGTGGGCAAAGCCTGGGAGCAAGTGCACTGTCCTCGGTGATGCTGGATTTCTCTGAGTTTCCAGTTCAATGTGTTGTTTTCTGTGCCTTTTTTAAATGATCTGTTTTTATGTGAGCACAGAGCAGCCTGCAGGGCGCTGTCCCAGCTGGCTGCCACTGCCAGCCCTGTGCCCCCCCGGGATGCCCCCTGCACACACCTTGCCTTCATCTGAGCATTTTTGTCTCCAGGCTACTGCAAACATTAATCCAGTGGGGAAGAAACCTAAAATTGAGAGGCAAACCCACACGGGGCTGGAGAGGCAGCTCAGGAATCCCAAGCCAGTGCCTGCTGCAGCTCTTTGTGGCTGCCCCAGGTGCCTCTGTAACCCACCCTGGCTGTGCCCTTACCGATGGCCCACAGCCCTGGGTCCCTTTTTGTCACTCCCAGGGGCACGAATGTGGCCTTGGGCCCAGCAGCTGCCCCTGCACTGGCTGGAGCCACCTCTGCTGCCCTGTGATCACAGCAAATCATGGCTTTGGCCAGGGAAAGCAGCAGCATTGAGCATCAGGTAAAGAACTGGGTGCTCGGAGGATGTGTGCTCATGGGGACAGGGACAGCTCTGCTCCCTCATCCCCAGGAGGGTCATTTGCTCACCCCCAGCACCCCAAACCCAGGGAGCTTCTGCTGGAGCAGGACAAGCACCCTAACACCCAACAAACCCCCTCTGTTGTCACCCCGTGGGGTCAGGGGTGTCACAGTGTCAAACCTGCCTAGCACAGTGTGTATGAGGTGTCCCCAGGATGGAGCTGCACCCACTGCCCCTTCAGCCACAGATTTTACTGACTGCAGCCAGGACTGGGGGAGAAACACTCAAATTAATGTTTCTGGAGGAGCAGCACCCACAGGAGTGGGAAAGAGGCTGGGGGTGGTAGCAGCTCCCAGGTGAGTGAGGATCTGGGATGCCGGCACCCATGGTGATCCACACTGGTGCTGGGGACAGGCAGGGGCACAAGGATGATGTTCTCCATGCCAGGAGGGTCCCTGATGACCCTCCTGCCCCCTGTGCCCTCCCACTCCCTCCACACTGGTTGGGAACTGCATTTTTCGCTGGCTCAGCAGAGGAGCTGTTGCAGCACCCCAAGGAAGCCCCAGTGAGGCCCATGGAGCAGGTGGGATCTGCTCCAGCCTTCCCCCCTCATTCAGTGCCCCCAGCCCCCTCCCCATTAACTCAGCTCCAGCCTCTGGCAGCACTGCCCGGTGCCAACGTTGATTTATGGGAACTGAGGAAACAACAGAGCCTGCAGCCACACTGGCCCTTCCTGGGATGAGCTGGGGACTGCAGCCACACTGGCCTCCCCTGGGAGTGAGATGTGCTGGGGACAGGCACAGCCATGGGGACAGCTGGTGGGGCACAAAGCCATCCCAAAGCCACAGCACATGCTGCCAGCGTGGCAGGGCATGAGCAGGCAGACCTTGCCAGAAATATTCCATGAAATACTTTTTTCCCTATAAAACACTTCACAATCCATACGAGGCCACCTGGCTCCCTGGGCAGGATGTCACAGCTGGCCAGAGCCGTGTTCCCCTGCCCATCCCAGCACCCTGGGGAGCCTCGGAGCCAGGAGGAAGAGGATCTGGAGTGCAAGAGGAGCTGAAGGCTGCCAGGATGCAGCACCAGAGCAGCGCTCCCCCAAGGGCCAGGCTGCCACCCCCAAACACGTCACCCCCAGGGAGCTTGGAGACTGTCTTAGGAGCAGGGATAAATAAATAAATTTACATGAAAAGAGCAAAGGAGCAAAACACTGGCAGGGCTGAGGGCAGGCAGCCCCCGCTGGCCACAGGAGGGAAACAGGGACAGGGAGGTGACAAAGTGACGGCTGTGCCAAAGGCTCCACATCCTCCCGCATGCTGATGGTGTCCTGGAGGCAGCTGCTCCGGGTCAGTTGTTGTTCATGATCCACCAGGAAGCTGGGAAGAGAGAGAAAGGGGTCAGGGAGGTGGGTGTTAGACTGGGAATGGAGATTTGGGGTGGCAGAGATGGGGCTCCTGACCCTGCAGGTCCCTGGCTCTAAAGCACCCAGCCCCACCCAGGGCAGGGAGCATGGCCATGGCATGGCCTGGAGAGGGGGGATCCCCCTGGAGCTGTGGCAACTCCCTCAGGAGAGCCCTGGGAATGTGGCCAGCAGGACTGGGAAGTTGAGAGCAGCACTCAGGGGTCAGTCCAAATTAATCCATGCTTTATGGACTCGTTATTTTACACGAGACCTGCAAGTGATCCCTGCAAGCAAACTGGGACTTCATGTAGCTCCCAGTTCCCCACGTCTGGTCCCATTTCTGTTGGTAGCACAGGCCTGTGCACATTCCCTGTGCTGGCCTCTCCCCTGCCCCAGCACTGCGCTGGAAGCCTGGCTGCAGCCCCTGGCACTGACCTGGCAGCACCAGCATTTTGCAGAGCAGGTTCAGGGCTCAGGTGAAAAGCAAACTGAGGCACCAGCTGTGTTTTAGACAGGATTCAGCTCATTTTTTACCGGGGCAGTGCCCCTGCTGCCTGGCTGTCCCCCCTGGAGAGCAACCCTGGGCAGGGGACAGACCCCAGCTCCCTGCTGGGGACAACGGGCTGGAAAAACCTGATTTAGGTCACCCCAAACCAATCTCCTTCTCTGGAAGGAGCCACGTGCCTTTTCTTGCACTGCTCCTGCCCTGCCCCTGCCCTCTGGAGCAGGACTGAGGGCTCCCTCACCTGGGAAGAGCATGGTGGTCAGCAGCTCCGGGGACTCCAGCAAGCTGAGGATGGACTGCTGGAAAGTCTTGCTGCAGCTGGACTGCAAATGGCTGTAAAACAGGGGGCAGGGTCAGCGGATGTGGGGCTGGGACCCCCTGCCCTCACATGGGGACAGGACAGCTTCTGTGCCCCCAGTCCTTTATGGGAGTGTTCATCCCCTGCGAGCTGCAAAGGGCACACAGGGCAGAGCAGGGCCAGCAGGGGGACAGGAGAGGGAGCTGGGCAGAGAGAGGGAGCAGTGGGCAACCCCTTTGAGCCCCCCAGCCTCCAGCCCCACACATGGACACTGCCCCACCTTCTCCACGAGGTCACGTCCTGCCAGAACTCGTACAGGATGAAGCAGGCCTCGTCCGTCAGCTTGCAGGCAGAGACACTGTGGGGACAGAGTGACCCTGAGCCGGGGCTGGGCAGGCTGGCACAGCCCTGGCATAACCCTGGCACGGCATGGATGTGTGCCCCAGCAGCCCAGGCCAAGGGGACATCCCTCTGCACATCAGCCTCACCATGAGGCTTCCAAAGTACAGTTTGTGTGCATTCACAGTTTGTGAACAGCTCCAGGGAATCCCAAACCCAAGTTCTGCTTCACAGCTCCTGTGTCCAGATAGAGCTTCACAGCTCTTCCACTGGTCTTTGCTGCTGGCCAGGAAGCAGCATGTTCTGTGTTTTATTATTTCCTACACATCCCTAGCACTGCCACAGCTCATCCTGCCAGCCCTTTTGGGATAGCTGTGTGTCAGCTGTCACCCTTCACACCCAGGGAAACTGAGGCACGAGTGCAGGAGCTGAGCTCACAGCACAAACCTACAGCCCTCTGCCCCCAAAGAGATGCTGTTCTGCCAGTGATGCTTCCCACATCCCCTCCCTCCCCTGGGAAGGGGGGTGGGAGGCAGCAGCGGGGTGAGAGTGCAGGGCCAGGGGAAGCAGCTGTGCTCAGCTGCTGCAGCAGCAATTCCAGCTGAGGATGAGCCTTTCCTCCAGCTGCTGCCAAGGGCTGCTGGAGGGGCCAAGCCCTGGGGGACAGCACAGCGTGTCCCCCAGCAGCTCTGAGGCCCCCACAAGGGGCTTTGCAATTCCCCGGAGTGAACCAGGCCCACGGAGTCTCCCCGGGCTCGGCTCCAGCTCTCTGCTCACGTGGGCAGCCAGCCCATGCAACGCCACCCCGTTGTCTCCACAAATAGCCCTGATGACAAAAAAGCCCATCAATTCCAAAGAAAAAGCCTCCCATTCTCTCTGCCGCACGTGTCACAGCGAGCATCTTCCTTTTGTTTGGACTGAAAAGGCGAATTTATGCTGTTGAAGCTGAAGAGCTGGGAAATGACACTTGAAATGGGAACAGCACGAACATTCCCTGCTGGAAGCGGCTTGAAGGGTCCCGTGGGAGAAGGGCAGCGCCGCTCAGGGAGCAGCTGTGCCATCCCGGGGACAGGCTGGCAGTGACGTGTCCCTGAGCAGAGCAGGGCTCACACAGGGTCAGCTTCAGGTGCTGGCGGCAGCTTCCCACACGCTCTCCAGAAATCAGTGCTCTGCAGGAGCTCTGCCCTTGACCTTTCCATGGCTTTCGAGTCCTTCAGTGCTGGAGGAGCTCGCGCATTCGCCTACAGGAACACGCCACAGCCGTTCCTGCTGGCATAAACCCTCCCCACGCCTTGCCAGGCACTGGTTCTTACTGGGAATGCCTGCAGCAGGGGACGGGATGACACCGCAGAGACACCCTCTGTGCAAGAACCCACCCTTGCCAGCACACAAAGCACTGCACAAAAACTTCGTGTCCCCCAAGGGTGTTAAACCCCCATTTCTGGGGGAGCCACCCCCCAAAGCACCCCACTTACTGCAGGCAGCTGCTGTGCCCAGCCGTGCCCTCGGTGTAGGAGCGGAACGCCTGCCGGAACTCCTCGATGCCACTCGTGGCCACCGAGATCTGCCTCTTGGCCACCAGGATGTGCTGCCGAGGGACAGCAAGGTCATCAGGGGCTGGCCTGTCCCCTCCTGCCCTCCCTGCTCCCTGCTGTGCAGTGCTATGGCACCGCAGTGCCACCGTGCTGGGGACAACGGGGACACAAAGTGTCTTCTTCCCACCTGGGCAGGTTGTCTTTGCCAGGACCACACCAACAGGAGATGCTCCATTCCCCAGTGTGTGGGACTCCTTTGGGGCTGCTGCAGTTCCCCGTGTCTTTCCTCCAACAAAAAGGGGCTTGGGGACCCTTCCCAGGGGGTCTGTGGGCACTCAGAGCACTCCTGGGGGCTTTGGGAGCTCACAGGCAGAGTTGCCTTCCTCTGGGCTGGCTGTGGGCACTGCCAGGGCTCTCGGGGAGCTGAGGGATGGTCCCACATGGATGCCCCGTGGATGGTCCCCCACACAGCTCACAGCCCTAAATCCCACCCTAAATCCCACTCAGCCAGAGCTCAGTCTCGGGGCACAGGGGCTGTGAGAGAGGTCTGCGCACTTGGGGTCACCTGCAGACCCCGAGCACAGGGACAGCCACTTACTGCATCCTGTCCTTTGCACATGGCTTCCTCCTTCAGCGGCTCCAGGCGTGGGCTCTGCATTGACCACCAGGGAAAAACCAGCGTTACTGGGAGAGCTCTGCAGCAGGAGTGGCAGTAACACAGGGGACAGCTGGGGACCAGGGACATTCCCTGTGGTGCCTGGGGGAGGACAAGGGTGCCCTGCACATCTGTGGGGCCAGTGGGGCCTGAGTGACTTGTCAGAATGGTGGGAAGGCAGCCGAGGGTCACCAGAGCTGAGGGACAAGGGTGGCTCTGCGGGGCTGGGTCTGGTGAGGGGGTGCAGCTCTGGGACAAAGCCAGCACTGAGGAGGGGGCTGCTGGCACTGGGGTGTCCCAGCACCGACCTGGCTGTGCCCAGGAGTGGGGCAGCCCCAGCCATCCCTTGGGCACACACCTTGCACTCCAGCTTCTCGATGAGCTGCTGGAGCCTGTTGATCTGAGCCTTCCACTGGCTGTTGTCCTCCACACAAACACCTGCGCGGCAAAGGGCACAGAGATGTCACCCAAAAAATGCGCTCTTTTGCCATTGCAAAAGCTTGCTCAGCTCCCCAAAAACCACCAAAGCTAAACCTCTGATTTCTTATTTAAATTTTTTTTTTAACTGAAACTTTTCCCACTGCCCAAGAGATACAACATTCCACAGCAGCTCCAGCTGGCATCTGGTGAGGTGCTCCATTCTGGAGAAGCCCTCACTGCCCAGTGCTGCTGTGGATGTGGCACTTGGGGACATGGGTCAGTGGTGGCCTTGGCAGTGCAGGGTTAATGGTTGGACTCGATCCTGGGGATCTTTTCCGTCCTTAATGACTCTGTGCTGATCCCACACCCACTCCAGGCTCCAGCAGGGCACGGGCAACCCGAGGGACAGCAGTACCTGTTGTCAGCATCCCAGAATAGGGGTCTGTCGGGGTCAGGCAGACGTTCTTCTGTCCCCTGCGCCCACACCGCCTTCCTGACCTCAGGCTGACCGAAGTCTCCGATTTCTTGATCTCCTTTCTGGAAGAAAAAACCCAAAAGGAGGGGTTGGAGTCGTTCCTAGAAGTATCAGCTCTGCAGAGGGCTTGGAAAGGGCAGATCCAGCTCCTGGATGTCTCTCCCAGTGAGTAGTGGTTCTGAGGACAGGGGGACCAGCATGTCCCACCCCGTTACCTCTCCCGTCCCGCCTGCTCCTCCACGGTGTCCACAGCACACTCGAGGGATGCCTGCAGGGACTGCAGCTGGTGCATGGTTTCCCGCAGCAGGAACCGAGTCAGGAACTGCTCCATCTTCGAGGAGCTCTCGTACCTCTGCAGGGAGAGGGGAGAGGATTTTTCAGGCATCTCTGTCAGGCTCTGTGCAGGGGCAGCAGAGGCACCCGTGGCAGGGGTTGTCCCTGAGGTAAACCAGACAGGGTGGATTTCAATCAAATTTTTAGTTATCACTAAAAGTGATGCTGTAGGGCAGAAGTGGCACTGCAGGGCAGAAGAACCTGGGGCTGCAGTGTCTGTGAGATCACAACAGGGAATGCAGCCATGGTTCCACGGGCACTCCAGCCCCAGCGCCCACAGCCCCAGCCCCAGCACTCCCGGCCTCGGCCCCAGCGCTCCCAGCTCCAGAGGCCGTGGAGCAG
Organism: Grantiella picta; assembly: GCA_013397955.1. Classification (NCBI taxonomy): domain Eukaryota; kingdom Metazoa; phylum Chordata; class Aves; order Passeriformes; family Meliphagidae; genus Grantiella; species Grantiella picta. The sequence goes on from VZRM01006583.1 coordinate 110,503, forward strand.
GGCAGATGGACACGAGCCACGAGGTAAGGGGCACTGCCAGGGACAGCCCCAGCTCCAGGGAGGGCTGGGCTGGCACAGCATCCTTCTGCCCCTGCTCTGCTCACTCCTTGGCTCTAGGACAAGGCTGGGAGCCCATGGTGGCCCCTCAAATGCTGGGAGCCCCTTCCAGAGACATCCCCACTGCTGGCAGGCCTGGCTTTGTGCCCTCTGCCCAGGAAAACAGTGCAAAGCCTGTCTGCTTCCATGAGAGCTTCCCTGATGAATTTTTGACGTGTGTTTGCACTGGGGGCTATACAGGTAGGTCGAGAGGGGCAGGTGAGAAGCTCTGGGGAGAACAAAGGGGTCACCTGGCCTGGAGGGTGCCCAAAGAGTGGGTCAAGAGGCACACCATGCCACAGGAGCAGGTCTGGGAGACATGGAGAGCTGGTGAAGTGAACACACAGAGCCACCCCAAACTCCTTCCTTTCTTTGCCAGCTGGGATGACAGATCCTCTTGGCTCCTCTCCATGTGCTGTGGGCTCTGCTGGCAGCAGCATTCACAGAATCATAGGATGTTTAGGGTTGGAATGGACCTTAAAGATCATCCAGTTCCAATCCCCCCTGCCATGGGCAGGGACACCTTCCACTGTCCCAGGTTGCTCTAAGCCCTGTCCAGCCTGGCCTTGGACACTGACAGGGATCCAGGGGCAGCCACAGCGTCCTTGGGCAAACTGTTCCAGTGTCTCACCACCCTCACAGGGAAAAATTTCTTCCTAATATCCAGCCTAAATTTCCCCTCTTTCAGTTTGATCCCACTCCCCTTTGTCCTGTCATTATAGTTCCCAACAGAGTCACTCTCCCACTTCTCTGCAGCTCCTTCACACCCTGGAAAGGTGCTCTGAGGTCTCCACACAATTTTCTCTTCTCCAGCCTCAACAGCCCCAACTTTCCCAGCCTGTCTCCGCAGGGAAGGTGCTCCAGTGCCCTCAGCAGCTTTGTGGCCTTCTCTGGACTTCCTTCAACACTTCCATGTCCTTCTTACCCTGGGGACACCAGAACTGTGCACAGTATTCCAGACTGGACCTCACAAGAGCAGAGTAGAGGGGGAAAATCACCTCCTTTGACCTGCTGGCCACTCTCCTTCAGATACAACCCAGCATTTGGTCCAACCACTCAACTTTCCTGTCCAGTTTTCACTTGCTTCCTTGAAACACCTGGAAGTGTTTCTATCCTTGCATTGTTAGAAAATCTCCAGAGATGGAGACAAGGTACCAAGGAGGAATGCTCAGCGAGACAAGGAGTGAGGAGCCAGGAGGGAAGGCTGTGACATACCCACACACCTCCAGGGCAGGCAGAGCTGTCCTCCAGGGAAACTGGGCCAGCTTCCCTCGCAGAGAGCTGCTTAAGCCTGGCTTGACCTCACCAGACCCCTCTTGTCCCACTGCAGGCTCTTCCTCGGTGCCCAGCATCCCTGTGGAGCGCCAGCCATGCTGAGGCCCGCCGTGGTTATAGACAGAGGCAGCCGCTTCACGCGGGCAGGCTTCGCGGGTCAGGAGCAGCCCCAGTGTGTGCTGAGGAGCGTGCTGGGCCATCCCTGCAGCACGGCCACCCCGCGGGACCCCCAGCCGCACCCCCCGACCACGGAGAGCGCGGCAGGCTCGGCCGCGGCGCCCAGGCCCTACCCGCTCAAGGCCGGCCTTGTTGAGGACTGGGACGGCGTGAGAGGCCTGTGGAGCCACCTGTTCTGCTGCTGCCTCCAAGTGCTGCCCGAGGAGCACCCGGTGCTGCTGGCCGAGCCGCCGTCCTGCCCTGCCGGCCACAGGGAGAAGGCGGCCGAGGTGCTGTTCGAGAGCCTGGGGGTGCCAGCCCTGCACGTGGCCAACAGCGGCTTCCTGTCGCTCTGCGCCCACGGCAGGGTCACCGGGCTGGCCGTGGAGGCCGGGGCAGCCTCGTCCCACGTCACCTCGGTCTGCGGGGGACAGACCCTGAGCACCTGCAGCCTGGGGGTGGCCGGGGAGCAGCTGACGGGACACCTGGAGCGGCTGCTGCTGGAGAGCCCCGCTGGGCCCGCCGTGCTGCAGGCCCTGACGAGGAAGGTGCTGACCCAGCTGAAGGAGCGATGCTGCTACGTCTCCTTGGACTACGAGCGAGAGCTCTGGCACAGAGGTTCCCATCACCCAGCCAGATTCCAGACTCCCGACGGGCACTGGATAACGCTGGGCAAGGAGCGCTTCTGCTGCCCGGAGCCGCTTTTCCAGCCGAAGCTGCTGCAGCACAGCTACCCCGGGCTGCACCAGCTGGCCTGGCAGAGCCTGCAGGCAGCGCCTGAGCAAGTCAGGAGGCACCTGCTGGGCAACATCGTGCTCTCAGGAGGCTCCTCCATGTTCCCTGGCTTCCCCGAGAGGATGTGCTTGGAGCTGAACTTCCTCTCCCAAGACACGGGCGTCCACGTTGAGGTCCTGGCAAACCCTGGGAGAAGCACGGCAGCCTGGGCTGGGGGCTCCATGGCAGCCTCGCTCACGTCCTTCCAGCACATGTGGATGACCAAGCACGAGTACCAGGAGCACGGGGCCGAGTACGTGCACACCAAGTTCCAGTAGAGAGGTGGCAGCCATCCCACGCTGTCACTGCACAGGAGGAGTGACTCCCAAACACTGCCCTGCTCCAGTCCTGCCCTGCACTGACCGAGTGGCTCCTGCGCTGCTGCAGGGGTGCAAAGTCAATTAAAGTGCTCCGAAAGAAACAAAGTGCTTTTTTCACTGGCACTCCAGGTTATTTCCAATCCACCATCCAATCAGTCTGTGTCCCATCGGGCTGGAAAACAACTGGGGCTCATGCTGGGGATTCAGGCCATGCCGACTGTCTTGTCTGGGTACAGTCAATCCCAATGCTCCAAGCTGCATTTTCCAGCTGGAAATGCAGCTGCCAAAATGAGGAATGGGCCTTCTCCAGCTGTCAGCACTGCAGGACCCCCAAGGGGAGCCACAAGTGTGGGAGGAAGGAGCTGAGCAGGGCAAGGTCCATCTGCGCTGTGCTGCTTCACGACAGGAGGTGATTCCTCACCCTGACACTGAACAGGTCAGCACCAGGCAAGGTGGATCAACTGGAAACCAGGGAACTGCATTCACTCCTTGTAATTTTGGTCTAAAGGTCGTTTGGTGCTTCAGGGAGCCAATGCAGCTCCCTGAACAGGCATTTTCTCACCTGGCTTTGCTGCTGCCTCGCTGAACTGACTCAGCTCGGCAGATGATGAGAAAAGGATCAGAGGTTGTGAAGGGAAGCAGCTGGGGAGCACAGCCCAGCTGTCACAGCAGACTCCTTTCCCCATGTCCAGCCCCGTGCCAGCTCCCCAAGGGACACAGGAAGCACAGGATGTCACCGTGAGCACTGAGAGAGACAGGAGCAGCAGTGGCGGGTCGAGGAAGGAGCCTCTGCAGGATGCAGGAGGGCTGGTTGCTCCACAGGAGCATCCACCAGGAGAGGTCAACCCCTTTCCTTGACAAGACAAGGAGCCAGGCTGGAGCAGCACCCCCTGCCTTCCCCACAGTGTCCTCGTGTGTCCCCAAGGCTGCCCTCACCCCCCGGCCTCCACCAGCCATGTCCCAAATAATGTCCAGCACTGCTACCCCATCACTCGGGTCAAATATTTCCAATTCCTGCTGCGTTTCTCTCTGGCACACAGAGGAGCTGGAATTCCAGAAGCTCTGCACAGAAGCGTTTGGATGTAACCCTTCCACTGCTGGTGTCAAAGGAGGGGACAGTGGGAGGATCCTGGACCCCTCATGGTTTTCTGGTTGCTTTGAGCCACCAGCCCAGTCCAGGAGCTGTGTCCAGCTGGGAACAGCTGTGGCTGGATGGGAGGGGAAGGAAAGTGGAGAGGATGGATGCTCATCCCCCAAGCTCTGGGCTCATGCTGGAGTCAGCAAAGGATGGTCACAGCCCCGACCAGCACCAAGGGCCAGGGGTTTTTATCCCTGCTGGAAAATTAATCTCATTTTCCTGCCACAGGAAAATGAGCAACACTGACAAGATGCAGCCATGGGAGAGCTCTTCAGTCATCCAGGCTCTTCCAGCAAAGCATCCCACCTCCTCCCACAAGCCTTCCTTGCCCACAGCCCCAGAAATGGAGAGCTAAGGGCTGGGGATCCCTGCCTCTCTGTGCCCGTCCAGCTCCTGCCAGCCCAGACACACATTCCCCGCTTGGAGGGAACAAGAGACACTCCAGCCTCCCCAGGACACACCTGGAATGAGTGAGTCCCCAGTGGGGCAGAGCAGGTACATTATTCACCCACCACACAGCCCTGCACAGTCCATTCCACTGCCCAAAACCCAAATGCAAACGCTGTCATCCCTCTGGCAGCACTGAGGGCCCTTCCCTCAGCAAGCAGCCTCTGCAGCCGTGGGGTGAATGAAATGTGCTCCACCTCTGAGGTGTTCTTCCCAGCCCTCCCACAGCCTTGGCACACAGATACTTCCCCTTGCTTGGGGCTTGGATGCTGCTCCCCAGCGCCAGGTTCTGGGACAAGCACCAACCCTGCCTCCCAGCACTCCCCATCCTCTCAGCTTTCACCTTGAGGTGGCCTAAGCCTCACATCCTCCCTGGATCCTGTCAGCGGGTGGAGCTTTATGGCAGGAGCAGAGCTGCTCTCACCAACGCCACATTCAGCCTGCCCCGAGCCCTTCAGCTCCCCCAGGGCAGTCCTTACACCCCAAATACACAGGCACCAGCACGGGGTGCCACCACCAAAATGCCACCACCAGCCCAGGGCAGGCTGTGCTTGGAGGGGACTCAGCTCTGGAGGATCCAATGTGGGCACAGCAGCACTGCCAGCTGCTTCTCGCCTCACCAAACACAGCACACCCAGGGGAATGTGCTGGAGACAAGGATGGAAATAACCACCCCTCAAGAGAGCCTCAAATGCTGCTTCACCTCTCTGCATCAGCCTGGAAAACTTCCTGTCGGGAAAGCAAAAGAACTGAAAGTCCAGCCCGCCTTGCACTCCTTATTTGGGGCAAAGAACCAAAATCCTCTCATCAGGTGTTGCACAGAGGCCAAACCCTCTGTTACCAGAGGTTCAGTAAAAGTCACCAAGCACAGTGTTTTCTGCTCCGTGGACAAGAGTCACAGAGGAAATAACTCAGCAAGCACGAGACGAGGAATGCTGGTCGTGCAGTAGTCTTTCAGCTCTGTTTGCCCAGATGAAAATCACCAAGTTGCCAAGAGCTGCTGTAATTCTGGTTTTGAGGGGTTTTATTGGTTTCTTATGATGATAGTTAAGCTCAGGACAGAATGGAATGGGTGGCCACATAATTCCTCTCAAAGGGAAAAGAAGGCTGCCTGGCTCGGAGAGGTGTTTATGTGAGGGTTTGCCGTGTTTGCACACTGGAGAATGAAAAGATTTTAGCATACAGGCTCCCTGTGAGAAACATCTGACTGTTTTCTGAGGTATTGCCACTGTTCACTTCCTACTCTGATGTGATTATATTGCAAACATGAGGTTCAGCCACAAAATAATGTGTAATTAGCACACTACAGCACTGCTATCAAGCTACATTTCACAAATATAAGTGGCAATGACAGAATTTGGAGAAAAAGCCCTCTTTTCTTGAAAAGGCTTTTCTTTACCATGCTCCTACCAGCCCAGTGAGGAAGGATGGAGGCATGGGAACCCCTAATGGTTTGGTTTGCTCCTGCTGACCTGTAGGTCCATAAAAACAACCACGAGCAGCTTTGCTGCTCACACACACAATGTCCTACAGTAACTGCAAACACACAGGACAAACCCAGCTTGTATTTCCCGTGCTTTATCCCAGGCTTTCTCCTGCTCCTGACAAGGTTCATGGGAGCAGATCGAGATCTCCTGCCAGCCAGGAGACAGCTGGGAGACACAGCAGTGATCCATGCCAGGTATCCTAGCCTACAGCGAAAAATACAGAGCTGGGAATATTCCATACCAAAAAGGCTTTTGGCAGCACTGCTTCAAACCACAGCTCCCAAATACACCCATGGCACATTTCCCCCAGCTTTTGTTTCCTCATTTCCCTCCTCACTGCAGCTCACTGGCATGGTCTGAGCAATCCCCCATGGAGCTGCCTGGGCTCTCTGGCTGTTTTCCTGCTCATTTGCACATTTCCAACTGTAGGTCCCTGAAGGATGCAGGGCTGAGCATTCCTGTGGCTGCAGCAGGGAGGAATTGCTGGAGATGGATCATGCCCTAACCAAGAGATGCTGTGGTGAGACCCAGCTCAAGCCAGAGATCTCCTCCTTCTCCTTCTTCCAGCCAGCCTGGGCATCACTGCCTGCTGCAGAGTCAGGCAAAGTCCTCATAAATGCAGCCCGGCAAGAACAGGGAGAGCTTGCAGATCCCTCAGCAGGGCTCTTGCAGGTTGCTCAGTGCACAAGCAGCTCCCTGGGATGAAGGTTCATCCAGCTCTCCCAACGAGGATGCTCTCTGTGCCAAAATGGGGCTCACACACCCCAGCCACGGGGCATGAGAGGTGTTGGAACCAAAAGAATTGAGGGGCAGGTGTAATGTGGGAAATCTGTTCTCTCCCTTGGCTCACTAAGGTGTGAGCTTTGGCTAAAATCCAGCCCTCTAATCCCACAATAACTCAAGCCCGAGTCCAACTCTGGAAATACAAATGTGGGAATATATTCAGGTCCCAGCAGGTAGGAATGCAGCATTTATCACGTCTGGCAGCCTGCAGCAGCGGCAGGTATCCCACAGCTCTGTGAGAGCCCTGCCCACTCCTGCCTTCTCCCCACATCAGAGCCCAGCACAGCAGGGGAGTGCAGGGAAAAGATTCCCAGGAGGATCAATATCTGCACTGAGGCACTTCAGGGCTGGGATCAGAGCAGCACAGACCTCTCCTGGGTGAGATCAGTGCTGGGAACACTGGGCTGCCCTGGCTCTGGGCAGATCCAAACAGGTGAAGTGAATCCATAAAGATTTGCTTGAACGGGAAAAACCTGCTTCTCTTTTCCAGGGAACACCAGAAACTATGGAGTCAATGAATGCATCACACCAATACACTGACGGTGCTGTCCTTAGGAGAAACACATGACTATACACATTCATTATCCAAAAAAAAACAGGACAGAAAGGAACTGAAATAAAGCACAGCTCTCTGGAGAGGATTCCTCCTCTCCCTCTGCACTTGTGTTTAATAACTGTGAGTGGGGCTGGGCAGCTGAACCAATGAGAAAATGCATTTTCAGGTGATTCCTTCTCCTGGCATGGAATTTCCCAACATACAGGTGCACTGCTGAGGCTGGCTGTGGGCAGGGGAAAACCCAGAGAGAATGACAGGCACAAAAGAGTCACTTTGGTGAATGTGGGACTGATCCCCCTTTTCCTCTCTGTCTGATCAAGTCAGAGGAATATTTGCACGGATGATGCCCTTTATGTGCTTTGAACAAAGCAGGGAAGGGAAAGAAAGGCTCTTCCCATGGCTTAGCAGCAGCCCAAGCACACAGCTAAACCATTTAACCCATTTTGGGTGCAAAGGGGACTGCTGGTCCCTTCCAGCACTGCCTTCATCCCGACGCTGCCCAGCTCAGCCCCGCACCGCACAGCCGGGGCTCGGAGCTTGCCCTCATTAGCAATCCAGTCTGCTTCCCATCAGCACGAACTGCAGGCACAGGGAGAGCATTCCCCGCAGGGATGAACTCTGCACCAGCCTGGGAGATCAGGAATTGCAGCTCTCCCGGCAGCCCCGCTGCTCCCAGCCACAGCTCCTGCTTTGCCAGGCTCCTGCCCCTCTCCAGCAGCCGGGATTTGCTCCTGGCAGCACAGGCTGTGCTCAGCACAAGCTGCTGGGATCCATCCCGAGCAGATCAAGCCTGCAGTGCACATTCTGACCGCGCTGCTGGGGGGGAAACTCCTTGTTTCGGCTCAGAACTCAACAAGGACTCAGTGATGCTCCCAGAAAGTGTCCGTGGGCACGACCCTGCCAGGAGCGGCTGGGACAGCCACCGCCAGAGCCCTGCGAGGAGGGAGGTGATGTCTGCAGAGCACAAAAGCTTTGGATTTACCCTTTCCCTCCTCCAGGCTGCGTGGCTGCAGCACTGCCTGCACATGCAGCAACCCATGCACACCCCTTTGATTTGCAGGGTTTGCTGCCTGCGACCCCAGATCTCCCACTGAAGAAGCAGCTGAGCTCACCACGGCTCCTGTTTCCCACCCACCTGCCCTGCTCCCGTCCTTACCAGCTTGGTTTTGTCCATGGCTGCCAGCACGGCGGCGTTGAGGGTTTCCAGGGCAGAGAGCACATTCCTGTATTCCCCGAGGTACGCCGAGAAATAATCTGGAGCAGGAGAGAACAGCATGGTCAGGCTCCTGAGCACCTCCATCCCTGCCTCCCGCACTCCTGCTCCCCACACACAGCCTGGAGCTGTGGGGCAGCATTCCCCTCCCTTCCCAGAGTCATTCTCCCACTCGGACTAAAATGAAAAGTCCTTCCTTATCCTCGGGAGAAGCACAGGGATTCAGGCACAGGCACTGTCAGTCCAGCCAGCCCTGCCCCACCACACACATCCTGGGAAGGGGAAGCTCTCCCGGGCAGGAATATCCCCTGACTTACCACACAACTTCTCCGTGTCCACATTACTGCAAGAAACACAAAAAACCTCTTGTTAGATAGTGGGGCTGGTGTGGGGGAAACAGTGGGGGTGAGGAGGGGCTTGTCTTGAGTCCCACTGGATTTACAGCTCGTTCATGTCTTTGCAGAAGCTGCATTAGAACAATAAGAAGCTGCACAGGTTCAGAGCCAGCAGCTCAGGAGCTTTTCCCAGCCCCTGCAGCACCCAGGGGTTGAAGGAGCAAGAAAATCTGCTCCACCAACATCTCCTGGAGCTGGAGTGTGCTAGAGAAGCAGGGTGGGGTTGGGATGGAGCTGCCTCACACCCCTGGCTGCCCAGCTTGGTTGGCAGCCCCATTTTGGAGCCCTGGAGCTGCTTCTTCAACCCAACCTCCTCCCCAAAGGTGGGAAACATCAGCCAGGGCTCTGTCCTCGTGTCTCCTTGACCTCAGCCCAGGTGCTCCCCCAGCTGCTCCTCATCCTCTTCCCTGCCCTCAGAGCCCACCATGTGGGGCTGTCTGGAGACTCCCAGAGGGCTGGATGGCTTCACAGCCCACCAGAGGGGTTGTTCCTGCCCTGAAGGTCATTAAAGCAGAAATCTGGGTCCCAAAAGCTGGAGGCAAGGGCCAGACCCCCACCCTTTTCACCAACAGAGAGCACTGCACTGCAGAGTCCCTGCTGGCATCCCTGCAGGGCTTGGGCAGGTCCTTCCTGTGGCTACTAAAGGTGCTGCTGGGGTGGAGAGGGAGGGGAAACGTTCAAAAACAGCCACAGGATTTGGGGATGGGTTCGCATGGTGCTGTCGGATCTGCTCGGGTGGCCAAGAGCTGCTCAGCACCACCCAGAGCCTGCAGGGACAAACCCCAGGGTTTCATTTATTCAAATCAGCCTCTGCTCAAGGCATTCTGCGGACTCCAAATCCCCTAATTATTACAACCGCTTTCAATCCTGATTGGAAAAGTAGAAGAGAGCACAAAAGAGAGGGTTTGAAGTGTTTTTTAAGTGTTTAAGTGCTGTCACACATGGAGGAACTGGCGGTACCTGGAGTTTGCCAGGCTCCAAGCACAAGGGATGCTGCAGTGCTGCTGCTCAGGGGATGTGAAACCACAGCCATGTCACCCTGTCCTCTCTCTGACACTGCTCACCGGGCAAAGGGACAAAAACACCCCGACGTGAAATTAGAGGACAGCATGTGAAGTATCCAAAATGCCATTTAAAGTGAAATAACATCAAAGGCTGGTTTCTGTCTCTCTCTTTCTTCTGGGCTTCCATTTAGTGTATTTAATAGTAGGCAGTAGATCAAAGGTGGGAGTATTTTGGTGTGAGAGGTGGCAGAGCCAGGGCAGGGGCAGTGCACAGCCTCTGCTCTGTGGCTGCACAGGCAGCAGAGGGGCAGGGTGAGGCTGGGGCTTGGCTCAGCTATTTTAAACACGAAGGAGCTGATTTGGGCAGTGCTCTGCGCACTGACCTGGCACTGCAGGCGCTTTTTAAAGTGGATTAAAAAATCGTGTTTCCCTCGAGACTCAATACAGACAAACCTGCAAAGCCACAGCCCTTCCTCTGCCAGATCCACTCCACCCAACTTTGCTGATGCCATCCCTGAGCAGCTCTGCTAGACAGTGACACTGGGGTTTGGAGCACCGGTGGACATTGGGAAAACGTTTTGCTCCTTCTTAATTTGTCCCCTTTATTTCTGGCAGCTGTCTGGAGCCTGCAGAGCTGCTGCAGTGCTGCAGGAGCCCTGGCACTGCAGCATCCACAGCACAGCTTGTCAGAGATGCACCCCAGAGCTGGCACTGCAGGGAAGCACTGGTTCCCACCTGAGAGAATGGCTAAAGTCACCAAAGGAGGGATGTGGAGATCTGATAGTTAAATATCCAGTGGAACACCTCGTGCACACATCACCCAGGCATTTGCACTGCTCCCAGGGAGGACCTGGGGCTGGGACTGATTTCACCATGGAAAAGGAGCCACCAGCTCAACCCACTGCTCAGCTGGGCTCCAGCGAGGTGTGACAAAGAGCTGCCATCAGCTCCCACCCTGTGGCCTCTAGGGAGAGGCCAGGGGTTATTGATAACTCTTTATATCTTGTCTGTTTGCTGCTTAAAAAGAAATGTTAACTAATCAATCACTAAACCACTGAACATTGAACGAATCAACGAGATTTTGTGCCAAAATCAGCCCTCTGGGAGCTGTTCAGGGGAGGATGCCTTCCCCTCCTGTTGCACCCTGTTCCATCAACAGCCCTGTTTGGGAATTTCTCCCCAAATCCCACATCCTGCAGCATCCCCCGGGGCACAGGCGGGAGCAGGACAGAGCACAGCAAGCAAAGCCCAGGACTGATGGTGCCATTCTCCTCCTGAATGAACTAATTCACCCCAAAAACCAGGAGGAGCTCATGGAAAGAATGTGTACAGCAAATCCTGACCCATTTTGCAGTGCTGCCAGGGGCAGCAAGCTTTTCTCTGCTCCTCTCTGCCATTCCCACCGTCACTCCAAGAGAAGAGCCATCCTCTGCCTCCAAAGCACTCATCCTGAGACTCTCCACATTTCCCATAGCTGTATTTTGACTGTGCTCAAACCACTGATTAAATGTAATTAAGCCTGAACTGATGATGAAGGATCTTGTCATCATTATGCTGTTGGGATTTTGTCAGAATGTGCCTGGAGTTTATGCAAGAAAACAGCAATCAGCTGCAGAAAAGCAGACGGGATTTTTTTTTTTATTTTTATCATTTATCATGTTGGGAACCTCCACTGCCATCACAGATCTGGTTTCCAAACCTTTTTCATGTGACACAGAGTGTTTCAGTCACTCTTCCATCATCCAGAGTCTGGCAGATGCTGCAGCTCTGAGTCTCAGTAAAGAGAGGGGAGGGAATTCACTCAAATCCCTTCTTCCAGAGAATCACAGGCTTGAGGTTATTTCCACTGAGAGATTCTAAGAGCCACCAGGTCAGCATTTCATGGCTCCAAGTCAAAGGCTCTGAGCAATCTGCACCCAATTCCTGAACACCCTCATGGATTTTCTAGACCTTATTTTCAGTGGATGAAAATGCTCTTTTCCAGGAAGATGACCCTTCCTGTGCCAGTGCCAGAGCTGGTGTGGAGTTTCTGGACAAACCAAACAAAACCACGGACCTGGCTGTTGTACCAGCTGCCACCCAGAGACTGATTTGGTCTCAACATCATCTTTTCAGTGTCACAGAATTAAAGTGAGGGGATGCTTTAAGCCAAAATGGAACCATTTTCTGAACTGCAGAAAAAAAAACCAGCCGCATGTGGAAATGAAGAATCTGAAGTGTCACATCAGAGGTGTGTGAGAGGCCCCAGAGTCTCACCTGAGTGCCAGGGGGTGGGAGGGGGAGAGAGGAGAGCATGGGGCTCTCGGGAAGGACAACAAGAAATGTGAAATATTCATGTTCCCAGCTGTCAGCTCTGGGGCCCAGGGGAGCAGTGCAGGTTCCAGTGATGGGTGAGGGTCAGGATGGGTCTGGGCAGTGCTGGACACGGAGAGGGCTGGGAATGAAGGTCTCTGTCACTGTCTGTGCTCAGGTCAGGCCGGCAGGGACAAGGAAACACCAATTCCAGCCTAAACCTCCCAAACACGGCACCAAACCCACGCTGGATGAAGCAAACCATCATCCCAAGAGCTACAGGACGTGAAAGCAGCACACCAGATCTGTTTGTAGAGCTTGTAGCTGCTTTTCGGGTTTGTAACACCCTGGAATCTGGCAGCAAAGTTTGGGCAGCTCTCTAAAATATGAAGTTCCTGCCAGTGAAAGCAAGCCCAGGGGAGAGGGGCTGTCCAGCCCCCCGCCATGGGGACAGCAGGGCACCAGCACAGCCCTCACATGATACCAGGTCCTGCACACCCCAAACCTGCCATTTCCTGTTTGCTTAAAGCCACTGAATGCAGGAATTTGGGACCAGCTGTCTGAGGGTCCTTTCTGCTCTTGGTGGCAGGAAGAGAACAAAGACCCCACGCTCATGCCCTGCTAATAGATGTCACCAACTCGCTGCTGCCATTGCCACGTTGTCATAGCTACAGCATCCTCGTTAGGCTAACGAGCTGTCGGGGGCAGCGCTGCAGCCACAGCTCTGCAGGCAGCACAGCCCGCCGCCAGGCCTGCTCAGCTGCTCCACACACGTGGAACAAACCCCACCTGAAGGCTGGAGACCTCCCCTGTGCAGTTCTGAGCTGGGTTAAAACTTCGCCACACCCTGTGTTTTCCAGGGGTGCTGTGACCACGAGGTCACCCCAAAGTGGAGCGAGAGGAAAGGAGCATTTCCAGAGCAAAGGGAACAGCTTGCTGCCAGCTCCTGGGATCACAAGCCGAAGAGAGGGAGATGTTTTCAGGACACACCTCCTGCTGCCCAAACCCACGAGCCCAACCAGCAGGACAGGCAGCAAGGGGCAGCCAGGCTCCAAGGGAGCCAAACCCAACTCCAACAGCATCAGAAGTCCATCATTCCCCCTGCCCCAGGCCTGGCTGGATGGTCTGGGGGCCACTGGGTGTCTGCTGTTGGTAGCTCGGTGGCATTTGGTGGCTGTTGCCATCTCGGTGTGACAAGGGCAGTCTGTGCCAGTGGCCTGGCTGCCCGCACAGCCCTGGGACCAGCGAATTCCCTCTCCCTGGCAGGGACCTGCGCTCTGGACAAGGGTGGAGAGGTGCAGGAGATGCTCCCCAGGTGCTGGGGAAGTGGCAGGAGCCAGAGCCAAAGCTGCCACCCAGACTGGGAGGAAGCTGTAGCTCCTTGTCCCCCAGCGGCACTGCAGGGTTTGAACAGACCCCAGACATCGAGTCATCCACACCCAGCTCCTCCCAGTGCCAGGACAGACTAACCCACAGCAACCAGCTGGGCAGAGGGACCCCAGCGAGGCCAAAAGGTCCCCAGAAAGCTGGGATGAGAAAGCCAGCCGAGCCCAGAAGACTCCTCTGGATAGCACCACTCAAGAGGAGACAGAGCTAAACACAATTCCTTCTCCTGTTCTTTGGGGCTTTCTTTTTTTACAAGTAGCTGGCCTAAATTCCCTGTTACACGCACTGGTGGAAAGCAGCTCTTACATAAGTGAAAAGCAGTTCCCTGTGTCAGCAGTGGCAAAGTCTGTGACTTTGCACAGTCTGTGCCTTGTCCTCACTCCACCACACGCTCCTGCAGACATACAACCTGCTCCACGGGCTGGGTATTCCTGGAATACATTTTCCAAACCGAAATAATGGCGTTTTAAATGCTTGCTTGCTCGCTGGAACCGCAGTAAATCCAATTGCTGCTCTCAAAATGTCTGACTGCTCTCAGCACCAGTGCTCGCTGCTGGTGTTCAATGGGTTTGAACATCTGCGTGTGGCAAGAGGTGGGTTTGTCTCACCCTGACTATTTATCACACCCGCCCCCAAGTGTCCTCCATCTCCACTCAGGCAGTTTTAGCTTCTCCTGCATCTCCTCCGTGCCACCGCGGTACTCACTCTGAGTGACGCCTGTCAATGCCACTGAACAACTCCCACAGCTCCTCCGAGCTCAGGATGCCATCAGCAAAATAGTTCTTAAACTCCTCGAATGACAGCTTCCCGTCATCTGCATTTCAATAAAAGGGAAGAGTAATTATATATCTGTGGAAAGCAGCATCCCAGCCCCGGCGAGCCTCCCCGGGCGCGTGGAATGGCTGGGCGTGTTGTGCATGGCAATTACAGCAGATATCTCCCTGAAAGCCCAACGGCCCAGCAAAAACACGGGAGCGCTGCTGGAATTCCAGGTGGGAATTTTGGCCCTTTCCAGAAGGCACCACTGCGGTGTTGTCAGAAATGCATGCAGACACTCTGTTCGGTAACTCAGAGCAGAGTCCATCACAAGCAGCGCAGTGAGGGCAGCATCAGGTTTTCATTACCTGTAAATGCTCTCTGTTGACTCAGGAGCTTTTTTCTTCCTCTCTGTGGAGGATTTCAGCTCCTGGGCTGCACTGTGATCTGCAATTAAAGCATCTCCTAGAGCCTCCGAGCTGCCTGAAGGGAAAGAGCCCAGGAGAGTGTGGGAAGGCTCAGAGAAAACACTTGTGATTTTGGACCTCTTGGTTCTGGGTAGTGGATTAAAAACTGAGTAGCAGAGCCTAACTCCCAAATGCCCAGGGCTCTGGGGCACCTAGGACCAGGATAACTCAACCAGAGGTACCTGTAACACTGAAGTCACTGGAGTGAGCACCCAGAAGACCGTCAGCCCCTGGGCCAGGAAAAGGGCTTGGAAGGGGCTGTGTCCTGCGTGGTGCACGGATGGGGAATTCAGGGAGCTCAGCCCAGCCCCTGGCCAGGCCCTGGCATCCAGATGAAGCAGAAAAACAATTTCTCCCTCCCTCTTTCAGCCAAACCTCCCAGTGGGAATGAGAGCCACGCTGCTTCAGCCAGAGCCAGGCAGGGAGGGGAGGCAGCAGCAGGAACAAAGCACTCACCGTTCTTGTCGGCTCGCCGGAAAATCTGCAAGACAAAACACAACAGGGCTCAGTGTGGCAGCAGGGAGAAAAAGGGCAGCTGAAGAGTGAGCCAGGCAGCACGCAGCACCATGGAAAATCTCCTCCAGGGGCTCAGGGAGCCGCGGAGAAGCTCCAGCTCTTGGGACTGCACTGCCTGCTCTGAGAAATTCCCCTTTGCCAATGATTAAACCCATTTCTTGCCTCTAATGCACAGAGCCCTTGGCTGAGCAAGCCTGGCACTCACAGCGAACACCTTTTAGAGAACACAGAGGCGAAGCAGAAAGGACTTTGCTACATCCTCGTGATGGCAACTGTTTAATTTTTCAGTCCATTTAAACGAAAGAACATTAGGTATACACCCACTGTACACAGAAGCACTTTGTGCATCACCAGCTCTCAACCACCTGCACCGAGGAGCAGCTCCTGCCCCGAGCTTTGTATCCACTCCTCAGCACAGCCCTTCCTGCAGCACCTCGGCAGGCACACACTCTGGAATTAATTATTAATGAGTTAATTAATCTGTAACTAATTGTGCCACGGAGCACAGTTGGAGAGCTGCTCCAGTTCAGGGTCTCAAGGTGGGTTCCCAACCATGAGGCTTCTCCCCACGACCCAGGAGAAGGCTGGTGCTGCTCATCCCTGCCGGGATCTGTTTCACCAATAATTATTGGAAGGTCTGGGGCTGACTCCTGTGAGGAATAGCATCACTTCCGAAGCCTGGGAATGGTTTCCCAGACGAAACAGCACGAGGTTTTGGGTCCCACATGCTAATGGAGCCAACAACAGAAAGTTGTGTGTGTGGAACTCGCCTTTGTATCATCCTGGGTGATGAAGAAATCTGCAGGTCTGAAGAAGGATTAGGAAAGGAAAAGGGTTGGAAAAGGAGACAGAACTTTTATATTCTCGCCCACACCTCACCCCCGGAGCAGCCCTGCTCTCTGAGCAGGCAGAGGCACCTCTGCCCTCTCTGTCCCCAGCTCCTCCTGCACTGCCCACCTCCTCTGCTGCGTGTTCCCAGGGCACGATCCCGGACCCAGCCACCGAAATCTCCCTGGAAAACTGCTCTGAGGTAAAGGAAGAGCTGCCCAAGAAAACCTCCGAAGGTGCTGGCTTGCAAGTGGCAGAGGCTTTTCTGATGCTGAGCTCCCTGTCCTTCCCCGTGACCAAAACCAGGAGCCGAGACAGCTCCTTGGAGGATGCTCTTCTGAACAAAGGGAGCTCCTCCTGCCCCAGGCTGCCGCCGGGAACAGAGGCTGCCTTGGCCCGAGCAGCATTAGGTAACCATTCCTCTGGGATTCCCGCCGGCCAGGCTGCTTTCCTGGCAGGAAAACAGGGCAGGCACTCCCTGAGCACCACACAGGACCTGCACAACCTGCACCTTCCTTTAACAGTGGAGATGTCTCTGGATCCGAAAGCAAAGCTTTCTCCAGGCTAATGGGTTCCTTGTGGGGTCTCACGGCTGCAGGGGCAGCACCAGTGTGTCCCACATGTCTGTGTCACACTGCCATGGACTCTCCAGCAAGGGAAAAGCTTCATCCTGCAGAGCTCTGTGTCATCAGAGGGACACATGGCTCATGCAATGACACCTCTATGGCTCCAGGTGTCACGGAGGCCACCGAGCTCATCCAGAGACAGTCAAGTGTCACCTGGGTGCAGATTCGAGTGAGGGCAAACATCTCCCACTCACAGGCTGCCCTTGCTCAGCAGGGCTTCTCAGTGGGCTCAGAGGGAGAGCACAATGTCAGGGAGGATCTTAGGGTCTCTAATCTGGGCTGAGCCCCTCCTGGGTTCAGCAGGCACCTCAGCAGGCAGAGTGGATGCCTCTCCCCCCGCACAAGGCCCGCTGCTCCAGCAGGGTGTTACACGAGCCAGTGCACACACGACAGCTGCCTGCAGCTCAAAATAACCGTGGCACAAGCAGGGAGCTGTGAGAGCCCCCCGAGGCAAGGCCATGTGCGCTCCAGGGCGCCCGGGAACGGCAGGGCTTCACTGCCTCGGGCGAGCCCGTCCCTGTTTGACCCCAAAACCCAGCTCCAGCCAAGCACAGAGCCACCTCCATGCTCCACAGGGCGAATGCTGTCCCCTCCCCGGGCACAGCCACATGCTCAGTGCTGGCAGGTGAGCACTGCTCCCAGTGCCGACAGCAGCCCTGGGACAAAGCCAGGGAAAAGTGATGCAAAGCTGGGCTGGGAAGGGGATTAGGTCTGCGCAGACTGCTGGAGGGCCCTACAGGCAATCCCTCTCTTGCCTCAGGGAGGACTGGCAGCCTCAGAAGCCCAGGGACACTGCCTGGAGCCCGGGATGTTGCCTCAGCCCCTGGGCTTGGGTCCGAGCAGCCACAGCCTCGGTCAGAGCCTGCAGCAGCAGCCGCGCTGGGACTGAGGACAGAAGCACTGAACCAGGTTTATTTGCGGGATGAACCTCACACACACCCCGGGAAGGAGGAAGATTGTAGGATTTCTCCCTGCCTGCAGGGCTGGAAGCAGCCGCGGCTGCTGGACCCGCAGCCAGGGACAGGAGGACACTGGGGAGGGGACAGCTGCCCTGGGGACAGTGCTCATCGACCCGCGGCAGGCTAAGGCACCAGCACGAACGGCGTCCTTCCTGAAGCTCCGGTGTGCCGGGAGGGGAGCGAGCCAGCCCCGGGCACCGGCCTGGGGGACAAATCTCCCCGAGGCTTGGGATGCTGCACAGGGCGATGGCAGCACTGCAGTTCATACCGCCCCTGCAGCGAAGCGTCTCAGGCAAAGCCCTCCTCTTCCTCCTCCTCCTCCTCTTCCTCCCTTCTCCCAAAGGCAGGAGATGTGCGGCAGGTCCCGGGGCAAGCAGCAGCCCCCGGGATCGGTGGTGGGCAGCGCTGCCGGGAAGGCATGAGGGGCTCCTGCCCTGCCGCCGTGGGATGCTCACCCCGACAAGCCTCAAGGGCAGCTGGACACTGGCCAACTGCCCAGACCCAAAAGGGCACAGATTAACTCACCCTGCCAAGTTCGGGAGCAAAGGCGTCAGAGGAAAGCGGAAGAGAAGCCGTCAGAACCCGGAAAGCAGCTGCTAGCGTTGTTAACATTTCCCATTTTAATTGCCTTAATGACACCCTGAGGGATAGATGTGCCACTCAACGAGTGCCCTGAGGAGCTGAACTGGAACACAGCTGTCACTACCCACCCCCTCCAGCCCATCTTCCCTCAGCCAAGTAATTAGTGCGGTTAATGACGCTGGCTGGAGAGCCTTGCAGCCCGAACGCCCCCAGGCAGGAGAGAGACCCTGACCCTCAGCTGGAAGCTGCGAGCAGCACCACGGCCGAGGGAGGGACTGCGCTTCCCAGGGCTCCCTGGGGGTGCCAGGAGGTCTTGGACCGGAGCAGGTGTGGTATCACCTTCCCAAAGTGCCGCCCGAGATCTGCTGCTCCCCTTGCCTGGGATGAACCGGGATATGGGGGTGAGCCTGGATCGGGACAAGACGGAGATGACAGCTGGGAGATGACAGCTGGCAGCGACCCGGGCTGTGCAGGTGCCAGGGCACCACCAGCGCCTTATCCTTAACCCTCCATGCCTTCCTCCCCCTCAGTCCTGCGGCAGGGCAGGGCAGCACCTGCACTAGTAGATCTCCTTAGTCCGCAGGGTGACTTAGATGGCAGTGGTGCCGGACACACGGGAATGCAGGGGCTCTCTCACCAGGCAGATTTGGGGGCTGCCCACCCGACCCAGCTCACTCAAGACAGCCAGGAGCAGGAGGGCTGAGCACCTCGGAAGTGCTCCGGAGGTGGGCTCTGCCCCGGGCTGTGCCCCTGGCGCTGGGACACGGCCGGGATGCAGCCCCCTCCCCCGGAACCGCCACCCCAGGGGCACAGCTGCCTCTCAGCACACCCTGGCCACGGCCTGGAGGGGACGCGATGTGACAGGAGGAACTGTGCCAGCATCTCTGAACACGAAGACAGCCACCACCAGCATCTTCCACTCCCCCGTGCCACCCACAGCCGCCAGGATGCCCTGGCGACCTGCAACCTGCAGGGAGCATCCTCCTCCCCAACGCCGGGACGGGGGCTGCACCCGGGGGCTGCAGCAAGCAACGCTCTGTTGGATCCCATGGCTGCGAACAGCTCCAGGGAACCTTCCACAGCGTTCCTGCCAGACACAGCTCCCGCTCCAGGAATCAAGACAGCCAGCTCTGGCTGAGGCGTGGGCTGTTTCTAGCCACGCAGAGGCCCAGCATTCAGCAAAAGGACACGACACCGTTATTGAAGCCATCACGACCATGCCCAGCTCCGGGCTGGCACGGCCGCAGAGCCACCGGCGCATCCCTCGGGCCGGTTGCTCCGGGAGCAGGCGGGAAGGAGCCTCACCCCGAGTCCCACGCGTGGAGAGCACCGCCAGCTCCCCGAGCGGCCGGGCAGGGGCGCGGGGGTCCCGCCCGCGGTACTCACGTCGTGGAAGATGGGCAGCGGCTGGCGGTGGGGCTTGGGGCCGCGGTCTGCTGAGAGCAGGCACACGGCCAGCAGCTCGGCACACGACATCATGGTCCCGCCGGGCGCGGTGCTGCGGGCAGCGAGGGCGCGGGGCCGCGGGGAGCGGTGCGGTGCCGGAGGGTGCAATGCCTCAGGGCGCGGTGCTGTGCCCTAGGATGCGGTGCGGAGCCGTGGGACGCGCTGTGGAGCGGTGCGGTGCTGTAGCGGTGGGCTCGGTGCGGTACCGCGGGGTGCAGTGCGGTGCGGTGCCGTAGGGCACGTTTCGGCGCGGTACCGTAGGGATGGAGTCGGTGCCGCGCGGTCAGGTCGGAATGGCCTCAGTGCGGTAGGGGTGGGCTCGGTTCGGTGTGACAAGGACGGGTTCGGCAGGGATGGTTCGTCTCAGTTTGGTGCCGTAGGGGTGGGTTCGGCTCTGTTCGGTCCTACAGGGATGGGTTCTGCTCGGCT
>VZRM01006583.1:139572-151041 GCA_013397955.1 Grantiella picta
GGGGCGCGAGCGCGGCGGGCGGCGCGTGTGTCCCCCGGGCTGTCCCCTCCCGCTTCCCTGTTCGTGTCCTCTCTTGTGTCCCCCTGCCGTGTCCCGCCGCGGATTTCCCGCTCCCAACCGGCCCCGGCTCCCGCTTTGCCCACCCGTAGGGATTTTAAGCCTCAGGAAGAGCCGGTCACGGTCCGGGCTCAGCCCCGCCGGGGTGATGGGCTTCCGGCTGCGGGCGCAGCTGCTCCCCGCTCCGGATGGCCCGGGAGGGCAGCGGCACACACCCACAAGCAAAGTTCATATCGCTCCCCTGCCCGGCGGACTCTGCCCACCCGCGGGTGTCACCGGTGGGGAAGAGCGTGGCTTTGGGCTCTGCGGGGTGTCCCAGGCTGCCTCCCGTATGCTCCACTTCCCCAGGGGTGACAGCAAGCCCAGCATGACCCAGGCCTGTGGCTCCCCCCGGCAGCAATGCCTCGCTCTGTGGGGCATCAATGGGTGCTCAGCTGTGCTGGGGCAGGAGCTCTCCTGTAGGGCGGGGCAAAAGCTGTCTGCAGGATTTTTGCCTAAACCGTTGGAGGGATGAAGGGATAAATTCAGGGCTGTTCATCCTTCTTGTTCAAAGAAGCCCCGAGCCCATGGATGAGAATGTCGGGCAAGTCTGGAGGCTTCAGCTTTTGATGCTGCTCCAAGGGTCCAGCGTGAAGGGGAAGACTGGGATGCTGCAATCTGCTCCATCCGTTCGCTGGATGATTCACGGCATTCTGTGTTTCCAAACACCAAACAGCTGTGGATCTCGGCAGCTCCTTCAGGACTGGCTGATAACGCCTTACAGGGCAGAGGAAAAGCTCTGCTGGGAGCACGACCTGCACTTGACTGTGCCGGCAGCTATCTCTGGCCGTGGCCAGGGAGAGGCAGGGACAGAGGGACGGCAGACGGAGACGGGAGTGGCTCCATATGCTGCGAGAGATGAGAGTCCACCCACGAGACACGGGACAGGCGGCTCCCACCACTGGTATCTCCTGCCTGCAGGACACTGATAACCTCCTGCTGCATGAGGAAGCAAAATTAAAAAGGAAAAAAATACATCCTGCTAATAATAAATTAAACAAGCATTTAAAGATTAGGCCTTTTGCTGGGCTCAGACTTGGGGAAGCTCACGAGGAACGTGTGGAGCAGGGTCTGAGCCAGGCACCCAAACCCTTCTGAGCCGAGCCCAGGGTTTCACCCCTCTGTGCCCCCCATGAGCTGCCCCTCGTGTCCCCAGGGGTCCGTGGTCGAGCACAGTGGCCCCCAGCCCCTTCCTGCTGCCAGGCAGGGCTCTGAGCCAGCGCTGGCTCCTGCCCCAGTCCCCCTGCCAGCCCTGGGATGCAGGAGACGGGCCGATTTTTCCAGCAGTGCGTGGGATGCAGGAGGCATTCGCAGGGATGAGTTAACTCCTCTGCTGCGGAGCAGATCCTGACATGCAGTGCCCCTGTGCTGGCCTAACAGGTTTCTGGCTTTAAAGGATTTTATGCTGGATACTTTGGCAGTGGCTGCAATTCCTCTGAGGACAGCCAACGCGGAGCAGTGCCGCGATTTCCCTGGATCCCCACATCCTTAAATACAGCAGAACATGGTGCGTGTCCGTGACCAATCAAATCAACCCGCTGTGCCTCATTTCTTCATCAGCAGAGAGCAAATGGAAACGCTGCCTTGCTTAAAGGGAATTAATACAGTTAATTAACACTTGGCCCTTCTAATATTCCCGGGCCCGCTCTCCAGAGCCCTTCCACTGCAATATCATCATTACTGTGAAGCATAAGCAACAGTTAGACCAGATGTTTGCGCACAGTTAATGCTTCTTCCATCTGGGGAGGGGGAAAAAGGCAACCCCAGCAGCCGGGCAGGAGCGCATGGCTGGCGGTGCTCTCCCCATCCCTGGGGAGCCTCAGCCCGGCGCTTCCTGGGATGAGGCAGGGTTTGGGACACAGCTGCTGCACCAGCTGCTCCCGCTCGGCTCACAAAGGCTGGGTTCACCCCCCCTAATTCATGCAGGGGCTTATTCAGGGGCAGCAGGCTCTGCCCCCTCTCCCGGAGGCTGCGCTGCAACTTCTCCAAGGCTTTCAGCGCTGGCGGCGGGAAAAGGGGCGGCTGTGGAGACAAATGAAAGGCAAACGCTGGTGGGAGAAGGGCGGGCAGGGGCTCTCCTTGCATGTGGATGAGGGAAAGCAGATGAATCCTGTCTGCTGCACAGCTGCAGCCTCCCCCCGGCCCCACCAGCCCTGCTAAGGAGTGCAGGCGTGCTCCCAAGATTAGCTGTCTGGCAGGTGCTGCTCACAGATAAAGTCCTGTCTGCACGGCCCCACTCGCTCCTGGAAAGGATCAGGAAGGTTGTTTAGACACTTTGTACCCCAGCAGGATTTAGCCAGCAGCGGTCACTGAGCTGGGGTGGGTTTGGCTGTGGGATAGACTCAGGGCAAGGGCTGTCTGCTGGGAGAAGTCTGCAGGTGGAGCCAGAGCTGGTACCTGTGCTGGAAAATCATCTCCTGGCAGTGGGAGAAGGCAGGAGGGCTGGCAGGATGCAAACCCGCACTGCCGTGCTCGGTTCAGAGCAGCATGTGGGTGTCCCAGGAGCACATTTACTGTCCCTGTCATCGCAGCTGCTCCTGCCTTCAGCAGTTCCCACACGGACTGTGCTGAGCTGTCACACGGAATGTCTGCAGGGCGCGAAGGGGAGCAGGGCCTTGCTGGGGTCTCCTCCCCACGGCGCTGTTCCCAGTTCATTGATTTGTTCACAAGATGGTGAGTGGGCAGAGTGGCACAGTGTCCCTGTGGTGGGGACAGGCAGCTGGGGAAAGCCCAGAGCCCCCCCAGTTCTGCTGCCCTGACCCTACTGCCCCCCATGTCCATCACCTGAGCCATCACCGCTGTTCTGTGGAAACCAAAGCCATTTTTTGGTAGCACAAACCGAGCACCTAAAGCTGGCTTGTGGCAGAAGGGAGCAGCCCTGCTTTAGGTGTCTCCTCAGATCCCAATCCCAAAAGCCTGGCAGTGCCTGCTCTCTTGCATCTTTTACAGAAGACTCCACCAGCCCTTCCTCTCCCAGGACACCCAACTCCTCTCCTGGATGCTGGGCACAGCAGACTCAGCTCTGTGATTTCCTCCCCTCAGATGGTGGCATCTGTTTTTAAAGCTCCCATCGTGCAGAGGCGCTCAGTGGAAGCGACGGGCACAGAGCCCACTCCCCTCCTGCTCTGCTCTTCACACCCAGCCAGGGCAGTCTCATCTCAGCCTCCAGAGCACCACAAACACTGAAAGCCACTCCATTCCACAAGGCTCTTCCATTTCATTCACTCCAGCCCTACAGAGGAATGGAGGGGATGAAGTGCTTCTTGGGAGCCTGGGGGTTATCAAGGAGTGATTTGGGAATATGCCAAGCTTTAGTGTCTCCAGCCAGGCCAAGTTCACTTCCCAGCAGGCTCAGGGCATGGTCACTGGCACTGAGAACCCAAAAGGCAGCTAAAGGGTCAGAATAAAACCTACAGGTCACCAGAGTGTCACCTGGAGCAGAACAAGGGCTCAGACAGACAATGATGCTTTGCGAGGAGGAAAAAAACTCTTGAAGGTGGGCCTGGCATCAGTTTGGAGGCGTTCATTTGGTTCTCATGGGCCCAGGCTGGACACTCCAGTATTCCAGCAGCTTACAAAGCTGGAGGGCTGGTTTTACAGACACTCAGGGATTGCTCCATCCCCACTACCACAGCAGTCACCTCTACAGCACATTCCCTCAACTTTTAGCTTTGAAGAGGCAGCAAAATCATCCATAGACATCCTTATTTTCTCTATTTGTGTATGTCATGTATAAAACAAGAAACAGGGGGTGACAGCCAACCCAATTTATTTTTGAGTTGGGATCCTTTGCCCTGCAGGAATTCAACCTGTGGTCAAAGCAACTCTGGTGTTGTCTCTGAGGTGGAGCACAAGCAATGCCAAAAATGCACCTTGTGCATGTCTTCTCTACATCCAGGACTACAGACAAGCAATAGTCAAGCCTTGCTTCAAATATTTTAGCTTAAAAATGACAGTAAAAAAAAGACAAAAAATTAGGTCTTTTATTCTTAGAGAAAGTACAGTATTGTCATATTCAAAGAGTGATTATACAGAAATATTGACAAGAAGGTAATTTATAGTTGACAGAGCTACATCAACAACCCACTGCCCCCTCTTTTTATTACTTAAACCCAAAACCAGATATTTCTACAAGCATTCTGATCAGTGTCACACAAGTTACCTGAGTTTATGTTCTTAATTTTATTCTACCCTGGCAGAAAACCAGCGCCTGGATTACACAGCAATTATGAACACAAAATATATATCAAAAGCAGAGGCAATAATACTTGTGTTATAACGTTTTTAGTTTGTTTTTCTCCCTCCTCATCACCGGAGACATGAAAATTCTTCTAAGTAAAGAAAAAGGTTACCTCCTCCACCAATCTGGTAGGAACACACAGGTTGAAAACTCAAGATTAACACCCCAAAAATATTAACAGTGGCAGACAGACATTACACCTTATTTCCCCTCCTCCCTTATCTTCTAGGTTTCGAAAGCAGCATCAAAAACCACATTCTGCTCAGGCTGGCATGAGCCAGGACAACAAACACAACCTGACAAATAGGGAGCAGCACATGGCTTGGGGTATTATCCAAAGGTCACCTTTGTGCTGATGCAGGGAAAACGAGTTGGGAGTCCCAGCAGTTTCTCCTGGGTGAGGGATCTGCCCAGGGTTCTGGTTTCTCCACCAGCACCAGGCGGCTGCAGAGCTCAAAATGTACTGAAAGGCCCCATGGATGCCTGCTTTGGGTTTCTTTCACCAGCCAGGGATCATGCCTGTGCTTCTACCCACACCCAGCTCAGTTTAAAGCAGAGCTTGACCGACTCTACCAGGGCAGGAAAGTGTCACAGCACCAATATCAAAGCTTCTCTGCAGTTTCTCCACCCTGGCACAGGGTGCCCAGAGAAGCTGTGGCTGCTCCTGGATCCCTGGCAGTGCCCAAGGCCAGGTTGGACAGGGCTTGGAGCAACCTGGGACAGTGGAAGGTGTCCCTGCCATGGCAGGGGGTGGCACTGAGTGATCTTTAAGGTCCTTTCCAACCCAAACCATTCCATGATTTTATGATAAATGTCCTGAGCAGAGACATTGTCATGCTGCAGACAGAGGTTTCCACCTTCCAGCAGCCCCAGCCTCCTTGAGCTTCTCTGCAGCACTGAATGGACAAGCATAGCTTTTCCTCTCAGAAATATCCTCCCCTGCACTACCAGCATCAAACACAGCACAGAAAACCTTCCCTAACCCAAATGTCAAGCAGCTGTCTAGTTTTCACCTTTGTTAAATAATGTAATTGTCCCGGAAAGGGTTCTCCAGCCAGCCCCAGAGCCAGCCCCAGCACAAAGCTGTCCTCCAAAGGGAAGGGAAGCACAGTGGGTATGCCAGGGCAGCAGGCAGCGGCAGTAAATAACCCTGAGCCTGCTTTGTTCCTTCATAAAATAAATGATTAATAGCCCAGGATAGTCAGTCTGCTTGAAAAGCTCATGCTTGCTGAAAACTTTTGATCAGTTTCATTCATTAACCTTTAAAACTGCCTCTAAGAGAGCCTTAAAATCTGAGGGAGAAGCATCATTTTAAGCACTTCGATTTTATCCAGTGATCCTAACTCTTGACCAGCTGAGCTAAGATTGAGACACTCTGCTCCTCTTTACAGACACTCAGCATCAGTCAGGTGTCAAGGAAGAAATAACAAAGGAAAATAAAGTTGCTGTAGACAAACAACCCCATGTTCATCTTAAAATTCAAAACCAGTCGGGGCTGGGGGGAGAAAATAACCCTTCTTTGTAATTCTTAAGCACTTGGCCGACTCGCAGGTGGCTTCCCAACTGTCTCTTTATTTCTTCTGCTTTTAATGCTAATAAAAAAGGAACCCAAACAGGGCACTCAATTCCCCACACAATGCCCTGGGGGAGGGCAGGGAGTGTCACTTCCATATCCCAAAAGTCTGACTCAGACAAATTACTTCTAGTTCACTTCCCTACTACACGCCGGCATTGTTCCAACACCTTGGCAGCAGAAGGGGCTCATCCCCAGCTATCTGGTCCCAGGAACAGCCAGGGGGGCTGATGTCATTAAGGAGCTGTCCCAATTACTTCCCTGGGGAAAGCAGGGACTTGCAGCTTAACGTCCTGTCCTACCCCAGCGGGAAAACCAACCGTCAGCAAACTCCCCAAGGCTGAGCTCCCGGGAGGAGCTGCAGCTTCCAGGGATGGCAGCTGCCTCCTGGAGCTAAAGTGCAGATGGTTGGAGGCTCGGGCACAGTTTGCTTCCAAAGTGGGAGATTCCCAAGAGAAAAAGGGCGTTTCGAACCAAGGAGAAGTCATGGTCACTGCTGCCAGGCTGATTCCAGGCGCTGGTTTTCGGCTGGGATTTATTTTCTAGAGAGGATAGAGACTCTACAGCAATGGAAAGGTGAGGAAAGGCCACTTGTCCTTCTGGTGGACACAGAGGTGCTTCACCAGCAGCCACAGCAGTACAATTCCCAGCAGAGGAAAATTATTCTACCTCGAAGGCAATCACAAGCCTCTCTAAGAGAAAGAAATACCAGCTACAAATTAAACAGATCAAAACCTTCTCACAGACACCCAGCTCACAGAACCAGCCCACAGCATCTTTTGCTGCAACAATTACACATGGTCAAGGATTTGTGAGTTTCATAGTTTTAGGGAGAAATTGCAAAGCCACAGCTGTCAGCTTGTGGAAGGGTTTTCTGAAATCCCATCAAAGCTTGTAGGAATTCAGCAATATTAGTAGAATACCAATGCTCTTATTTGGAACAACATTTGTGATGCTGAAACACCCAGCAGTGGTGGAAATAAAGATGTTTATAAAGGAATCAGACCTCACCTGTAGCTTCAGCAGTTTTTCTGTATCGAATCTTTATGCTCATCTATACAGAGAAAAATATTTAAACAAAAGAAACAAAGCCAGTTCCTAATTTTACAGCTTTCCCGGGGTCTGATTAAATACTGATGGATGTTTCAATTCAAGTGTTCAGTCCAGACTGTAATAGCAGGTGAAATTGGAAGTTAAAGGGATCATAGACAGTTATTATAACAAAGTATCATGTTAATTGAGCACCACGTACATCTTGGATTTGCATGACATGAATTCAAAGGAAAGTGGAAAAATAAAGAGCAACGTGGAAAAGTAAAAAGCAAAGCACTCAGAATATGTGCAACAGCAATAAAGGAGTTTAGGAGGACATGGAAAAATAACTTAAGAAGAAATTGAGAATTCTTCTCTACTCAGAAGCTCCCTCAAGTTAAATGTATTGTTTCAGCTGTACCATTGAATAGGAGAAATTGCCAGAGCCTGGAAGGTAAAGACTTCAAAGATGATGCAGAGAGCATCAGCAGGATTATGCAATGACATGGGCAGGTCAGGAAAAAGCAGGTGGATAAGTGAAAGTGAACAACAGGACCAGGGAAGGTGAACAAAATAGTCCAACTGAGCCAAAAGGGAACAGGGAATTTAGTGATTCTCTTGGAAATATCACCACATCAAACCATTGTCAAGAATTATTTCAGTGCAGATAATTGAGCGAACTGCGTAGTGTTATCTGGCAGTGTGAGTGCCTTGCATTATTGAGTCTGAATTTATTAATTTATTAATTAGTTTTGTGCTTTCTCAGCTATCTAATCAACCTTCTGCCACAGCCCAGGGTGTGCTGCCCTATCCTGGGGCTCAGCAGTGTGTTTTTGACAGGAAGATAATTAATAAATTAAGTCATGGCCTCAGCCTGGCTCAGCAATGAGCCTGCACAAACTACAGGTACAAAATCTGATTCAAATCTGCTTACAGCCAACACATGCCACTGCTGGGCACTGGAGGGCAGATTGTGGACCTCAGAGAAACACTTTTCATGTTGCACCAAAATAAAAGTGCTTGGTGTGCTCCCCTGGACACACAAAGTCCCCAGCATGAAATCTGGTTGCAGAGGAGCCCAAGTTGTGTAACTGTTTTTTGGTATTTAGTTCAAGCTTTTAAGAGCTTTACAAGTAAGTTTAAAATAATTACTGGGTGTTCTTTAGTGCACTTTACAGAGGCACAGATTCAGCCCAAGTGCATGAAAGAAACCAAGCAAAAATAGTCTTTCCAAGCCTGAATTACCAGGCTTGCACAAGACAATCTGAACAGTTTTATTCTCACACATTTTCTTGTCTCCCTGAGGGAAAACTCCAGAGGAGCTCTCTCAAGGAGCACACAACTGTCCTTGTTATAGTTTAAACCAGGATTTCCAGCCATACACAGCAATCCAGGAATGATGGCCCTGCTTTCAGAGCTCAGCAAGTCCCCCACTCCCTTCACCCCTCAATCACACCACGGTGAGCACAAAAGCACAGACAAAACCACTTGTAAACATTCAGATGAGCCCTACAGCATGATTTCATACTCTCCACTTAATGTCAGGCTGTCATTTTATAAATATATTAGGATTTTTAAAAACAGACCTCAAAGTCATACTTGTAGGGAGAGTAAGACTTCTTAAAAAATACTGCAACAAGTTTCTGTGGGGTGACTGCTTGCTCTAAAAGGAGCCAAAAGACTGATCAGAACATTTTGGCCTGCAGACAAGAGTCAGCTCCGCTCGAGAGACGTTAATTTAAAAAATCACAGGTCAAGAGCAACAGAATAACCTTTCCCCTCAGCTGCTGGTGGATCCCATCCCAGTTGGAGGTGATTGACAAGAAGCACCTACTTGCTGTCTGTCCTTTTGTTGTAAACGAGGAAGTCAGAGAGGTCGTGCCACACCTCACTGTCCTCGTACAGGTAGGTCATGGAGGACTGCAGGGAGGGCTGCAGGGTCTCCTTGTGGTATTCAAAGAGCCACAGCACTGTCCCCCACACCAGGGCAGCCAGCAGGGGGAAGGGATCCTGCCTGGGCTGGGGGATGTAGCCCTTCTGCACAGCCAGCCGGGCCAAGCCGAACAGGATCCGGGACAGCAGGTACATGATGATCTGCAGGAGGAGAAACCCACAAAGCAGGGGTGAATGCTGAGCACAGCCAGCTCCAGGGATTCAGAAGTGACAACCCAGCCAAGAGGGGTGGCAACAACTCACCCACTTCAAAGGGAACAGGCTGTAATTTCCCCTATCAGCAGCCTGCAAAACCACAGGTTTGTGTCTTCCTCACATCCTCAAAGTCCTGCTGCTCTGATTTAGCAATCACCAAGCTGCGCTTCACGCAACACATCTGTGCAGTTGCACAATTCCTGTCTTTTCTCACTTAATGCCACCTCAGAGGGTGCTGATGGAACAGTCCCAGAGCAGTCCTGCCAAGCAGGTGTGAACTCAGGAGTCTGGACACAGCCTAACACCAGACTTAAGGCCTGGCTTAAGTCGAGCACTTTGGTTTAATCTGTATCTCTGTGTTTTACTCAATAGCTTGTGACTGTGTGTGAACAACCTGCTTTAAATCCAGCAGTCCCTGAGCAGCTTTCGTCAGTTTAACCGGTTTAGCTGTCAGTTTAACCAGTTTGTGTTCTACACGCACAACACTCAAGGTAAAGGGTTTAACCCTCTGATGGACAGTCCAGGAGCACACAGGCAGTGAGCACAGCTCAAGTGACAGATGGGATAACCCCACAGCTTTGGATCACCTGACTGCCTTCCTAGGAATTCAGCGCAGCCCTGGAGGCAAACCTGGGCTTCCAGCACCCCACCTGCCCATGCTGCTCAGGGAGACACACAAGCACCTCTGGGATTTGAGCACAGAGCAGTCAAAGCAGCAATTTGTACAAAGCATACAATAAAAGAGCAATGCTATGTGGTCAAAACCACCAGAAACTGGCTCCACCAGCCACTTCCTAGTACACCTGCTGTTTTTTCTGGCCAAAGAAACTTCCAGCAAGTGCCTTTACCTGGCTGTTGATGGGATTGTTGTCACCGAACACCAGCCAGCCCCCAATGCAGGCTGCGAGGAAAGAATGAAATGGGATTTTTTTCCCCTGCAGCTGGGACTGTGCTGCCAGGAGCCCCTTGTAGGTGAACACAAAATAGGCCAAGTTCCGGGAATGAGCGTACGTAGCCTGGGCAATGGATTTCAGTTTCTCCCTTAAACTG
This sequence comes from Grantiella picta, assembly GCA_013397955.1. Taxonomy (NCBI): domain Eukaryota; kingdom Metazoa; phylum Chordata; class Aves; order Passeriformes; family Meliphagidae; genus Grantiella; species Grantiella picta. The sequence continues at coordinate 149,712 of VZRM01006583.1, forward strand.
AAGGAAAGAAACAGACCATTAGGAGAGGGAAAAGAGTGGTACCCTGCACTCACTCAGCCTGGTCACTACACCCCTGACCTACACTGATAGCTTGGGGATCCCAGCACTGTCTTGGGATGGAGAGAAATGCCCTCACCTCTGGCTCACCCATCAGAGCATAGCCCTACCCAGACTGTGGACTGTGCTTCTGTCTCATTTTGTGCCTATTAAAACAGCCCTTTTAATTTTTTGTTTTTTTTTTTTTTTGCTAAATGGAAACCTCTGGCACTCAGGCAAAGGCACAACGTGCACTGCCATAGCTTGGGTTTCCAGATTTCAACACAGAACAGAACACCGCTCTTGGCATCTGCTAATTCCCCTTCTGGTTCTCATCAACCATCTTATGAGTGAGTAACCCCCTCAAATATATACATTTGTGCGTACTTCACTATCAGGACAAGGCTCAAGCACGGCTCACACATCCTTCTGCTTTTTAAACTCTCTGGAAACATGAAACACGGACAGTGGGGATGAAAACATCCTAAGCAGTAACGCAGAAATACAGAATTAGTGCTCATACCTTCCACTCTTGAACAAGAAAGTCATCACCAGGGCGTGTGGGGCACGGATTTTGGCTCCGTAACTGCAGAAACGGACAGACAAGCCATAGATTTTGTTTTATACTAGGAAATTACTGTATTTCTATTCTACTGACAGCCGGAAAAAAGCCACTTAAGCAAATATCTGTTCCTTTTAAGCCAACTCAGCAGCTGCAGCAGCAGCACAGCAGACGGGGAGGAGTCCAGCCAGAGGAGCACCCGCAGCACAGCGAGCCAGGCCCGCAGGGAACCCCAAACCCAGTTCAAACCAGCCCAGCCTGCAGGTGAGGGAAGCGGAATCACCTGCCCCGCACCGCGCCGCAGCACCGCCGGCCTCCCCACCGACCGGGGGGCCGAGACCGCACCGTCCCGGGCCCGACACTCACACGGCACCATTGCGGAAGCCCTTGAGGACGGCGAGCGCGGCATGGTAGCGGCGCTGCTGCAGGAACACGTTGACAGCGCGGAGCAGAGCGCGCAGCCGACCCGCACCGCCCGCCATGGCCCCGCCGGCCATGGCACCCCGCCGCACGCCGCTTCCGGGGGCGGGGCCCTCCCGCCGCGCCCATAGGCTCTCGCGCCTGTCAATCAGCGCTCTCGGCCAATAAGCGACACCACCTCTGCCTCTCGTTAGCGCGGCGCGTCTGCCCTGCAGCCAATGGGGGCCGAGCTAGGCGTTCCGCCCACCCGCTCCGTGAGGGCGGCCGGTGCCGCCGTGAGCCCGGCCCGGCACAGCCCGGTCATGGGCCGGG
>VZRM01006583.1:151506-174581 GCA_013397955.1 Grantiella picta
TCCCCGCGCCGCCCATCGCGGCGCCCTGAGCCCCGGCTAGCCCTCGTTAGCCGCGGGCGCTGCGCTCGGTGCGCCGCATCCCAGCCCTGCCCAGAGCCCCGTGCCGCCTCATCCTGTCCGTGTGCCCTGCGCGTTGGGGCACTTCCATCACCGCCGGCTCTGTGCCCGGCAAGCAGGGTCACCCATCCGCAGGGCACCCCTTCTCTCCCGTACCTGCCGTGTCCCAGCGCTGTGGGACACCCCCTGTGCTGGGGTCCCCCGTCCTTTCCGCACCCCAGGGCTCACACTGCTGGCCTCGCTGCTGTGCCGTGCCCCGTGCCAGCCCCAGGGATAGTGCCTGGGTGGCTGCTGGCCCCTGCATGTGTGTTTTGAGGGGTGACTGGGCTCTTTTGCACAGCGCGGGGAGTGCCCATTGTGTGGGTGAACAGGTTGTGCTCAAATTCATCTCAGTTTAGTGTTGGGACATTGTTACAGCCAGGTACCGTCTGAGGGGGACCCTTGGCATGCCAAGCTGTGGCACTGGGCTTGGGGTCAGCCCGTTTGGAGAAAAACTATTTTACAGACACTGATTTCCCAGAGTGGATTACAGATGTATTTTCCTTCCCGTGGGGGGATGCCACTGCCTGGAAGTCCTGGCATCGGGATTGTCACCTGTGCTTTCAAACATCACCTGTGATCACAGCAGCAAAGAGAGGAGCAGCAAATAATATTTTTCTCTATTTTGTCAAGGTACTTGGTGCATATGCCAGCACCCTGTGTAGAATCAGGTCCCTGTTTCCTCTCTGCAATCAGCTCCTCATGGTGTGAGTTTCCTTGCAGCATTCAGGACAGCAAAGCCTTTTGACAAATTTAAAAAGTGTGGGGTTTTTTTTAAGCCCACAGCAATTGGCAGCTTTCAGTGTCTAAGCTTGTTTGTTTTGTCTTGTTGATTGGATTACAATGGTGACTTGGCATTCTTAGAACAGCCTAGTGCTGCAGGGCACAGGTGCATCTTCACCTGTCACTAAAGCACCTGGTGCTGGTGTCAGGAAAAAAGACTTTATCACGAGGGCAAATTAGCACCTGGGTGACATCGACAGTCTTGTTTCATGTCTAGCTGAGAGAAATTTGAAAGGGGGAAAAAAAAAAAAAACATAGATCAGTAGTCCTGTGCTTTTATCCCAGCTTCCCCAAACCGCCTTGGTTTTGTCGGGCTCTGGACACCTCAGCTCCTGCTGCTGCTGTCAGGAGAGAGGGAGCTGGGTTTTTTAAGTTCCATGACTGAAGAGCATCCTGCAGACTGGTGTTGGCTGTAGGCAGGGCAGGATTGATCCAGAACTTTCTCCTGGAGTCTGTGGATGGCTGCGAGTGGCATCCGTGTAACCAAGTAACTGCCAGCCTTTCTTTATGGGTTGCTAACCATGACCTCGGGGGTTTCCCTCTGGGAAGTGTGGTGTTGGGCAGTTACTCAGTGAAGTGCAGGGACTCTGAATTGCCATGTAAACGTTTCTGTTGTCCTTGGCCATTTTTCTCCATCAGGAGGCTGAGAGCAACGCTGACAATGTTGCTGCATCATTCAGGTCTTGGCCTCTCCTCAAGCTTCTTTCTCCTAGTGGGATCAAGGCAGTTGTTTGGCTTTTTTCCTTGGAAGATCTGACTGTGTGCCAGAAGAAAACCCAGCTGTCCAATGCCAAGCACATCAAGAGTGGCACTGTCTGTGTAATCTTAATTATCCCCATACTATACTTCACCTGTATTTTTGATCCCTCTTTCCTTTTAGCTTATTTTTGCTGGAGAAGGGCTACTCCATTTCACTCTCTGCTTTGGCTGTGCCATCAGAAGCCTGCAGTGCTACCTTTGCAGTTGATCAGAGGTGATTTATGCAGGAGGAGGTGTATTTTAGAGCAGGGTTTTGGCTGGAGTGAGGAGATCCTCCCAGTAGTGTTCCAGCAGCATTCTGCTGGCAGGGCTGACCTGCAGGGCTGGCTCCAGCTCTTCCTGCAAACCAAGGCTTGCAGAACTGGACCTGCAGCTTTGCTGTGCCTCTGTGATCTGTGGGAAAGGCTTCCCATAGGCATGGTGGGAATTTGATGGTAGTGTGTGATGTTGTGGGATCTGCTGCCTTCCCCCAGCAGCCCTTGGAGGATGGCGCTCTGCTCTCTCCCAGGGACATGAGCAGCCTCTTCTGAGGGAAAGGATGAAAAAGGTGTTCACAGAGGCTTAATATGATATAGCTCACACTGGAAATGCAGGAGAAATGAGTATTTGGGGTATCTTTAAAAGGCTGTACTCCCCATTAAGAAGGTAACATTGCAGTTGTCCATGAGAAATTTTATGAGAGGAACGTGAGGTGATGGGTGCTCCTGCTGTGCTGGTCCCTATGCTGTGATCTGCTGGGGTGTTTCACTGTCCTTTCTGCTGCTGTTTGCAATCTTGTAGTGAAAAGGCACCCAAAAACCCCTCACATTTCTTTCCTCCCTTAATCCAAAAGGTATCACATACAACCCTGCTGTGCCATTTGCTTCATTCAGGGGTTCCTTGTCATGAAAGAGTGGTAGGAAGGAGTGGTGCATAAAAATCACCCCTTTTCACTATTTTTGTTCCAAAATCAGATGGAGTCCTATGTGTCTTTACATTCAGTTTCTAAAGAGAAAGAGTGTGTCATGCTTAGTCCACAGTCACATGCTGCTGGCCAGGTTGTCTCCCTTGATGAGCAGTCCCAATTTCCTGTATTTATCTGGAATATTTTAAAATGTTTTAGCTGTAGTGAAAAACGTTTGTGCCAAAACAAGTGAGCTGATTCTGACAACAAATCACGACTGGGTGTGTGTGCCCTGTGTCTGATCAGATCTGAGAACACTGGCTTTGAAAACAGGGAGGCATTTGTGACAGTGCTGCTGGGAGAGCTGCTGCACACGAGGATTTTGTGTGCCCCGAGCTCAGTGTCTGTGCTGCATCCCCAGGCAGACCTACCCAGGCTGCTGCCCTGTGACATCCCCACATTCCCTGTGACATTCTCAGCTCTTTCACACCCACTGTTATAAGTATCCTTCCTCTCTGCAGCAAGTGCCTGAAACCAAGCCCTCTTTGGGCTTTTTTTTGCCCTTCTTCCCTTCTCTTCTTGCACCAAAGGAGTTGTGGAGACAGGTGGGAACATTGCTGTTGTGTGGTAGTTGATGCTGTGGAATAGAGGGTGAGAAGCTCTGGGAGGAGAGAGCAGCAGCTGCAGAGTGGCTTCCCTCCAAGACTTGGGAGTCCACTGCCTGTTTGGCTGTGTTCAATTTACCATCCATGCTTGTGTCTCCTTTCAGGAATGGATAATCAGACAGTGCTGGCTGTGCAGTCCTTACTGGATGGGCAAGGAGGTGTGACAGATCCATCTGCTCCAAATGTCAGCTCCTCCGCCGCCATCCAGCCCATGGGTGAGTCCTTGTGGCGCTGGGAGAGAGGAGAGGGGCGGGAGGGCTGCACCTCTGCCCTAGAGTGTGCACAGCTGGCAGAACAGCTGAGTGTGTAGGGTGCTGCTACGAATGTTGTGAGCCCACAGGAGGAAGGGACAAGTGCCCAAGTGAGCAGTGATGTTTTTGCAGATGGCCATGACAACAGACTTGACCATGTGCTTCCAATAAAGGCACAAAGGGAAGGAGAAGCCACTGTGCCCAGCACTAATGCTTGTTCCTGTTCACATTTTTTAATATTCACTCGTTGTCCTCAGGAGGTGCACAAGTGCTCCAGTCCTGGAGCATCTCTGTGTGAATGAATATGGGAACAGGTAATTTATTTGCATGTGGACCCTCACCGTGCTGGGCTAGAACTTGCTGGGTGGACATGGAGTTATCCCCCGAGAAGTTACAGTCTGTGTCCCCAGAAATGTTCAGCTTCAGGCTGTGACTCAGACAGGAGGAACAGCCTTGTGAATCTGCCTGGATGGAGTGCAAATGTTGTGTGGTTTGCTAGCACTGCACATTTCAGCTGGGACATGTCACTGGGTTGTCTTCTTTCTGCTTCAGACGTTGAACAGAGGTGCCAAAACCCGGCAGTGTTGTGGAGTGGTGGCTTTAGGACACAAGCTGACAGTGACTCTGTGCCCTCTGTGATCCAGGGTACTTCTTGTGCTTTGTGCAACCTGAGTACTAAAATCTGCCTCAGCCAGCACAACAGCGATGCTTTGCAATTAGCTGCTTTGACTAAAAGTAGAGTGTGCTACAGGAGCAGGGCTGGGTTGTTTGTTCTGTCTTTGGGATGAGAAGACAGACAGTGGGATAAGTGTGACTCAGGGAGACATTGGGGTTTGTATATGGGAGCAGGGCTGAGATGGGCTCAGTCACATCACTTGTCTTTAGGGAGAGCTTGGGCTTGGGGAGAAGGGACAGCTTGGCCCTTGCAGCTGATCTCTCCTGATGATGATGATGTCCTCGAGGTGCTGAGATCCAAAAGGTGCCTGTTACCCTACCCTGTGGTTGCTGAATGGAGCCCTGGGGAATGCAGGAAAAGGCCTGAAGCTCTGCTCCTCTTCATTGCAGATGATGAAGACGTGTTCCTGTGTGGGAAGTGTAAGAAGCAGTTCAACTCCCTGCCTGCCTTCATGACCCACAAGAGAGAGCAGTGCCAGGGCAGTGCCCCGTCCCTCTCCTCAGTGTCCCTGGCCACCAACAGTGTGTACACCCCATCCATCACCTCAGTACAGCAGGCTCCCAGTGCCAGCCGCCAGGTACCGTGCTGCAGGCACAGACTCTGCTGTTCTGCTGCTGGGATTTGGGGCTGGGGGGGCACTGGGATGAAGCTTTTAGATACACTGGTGCCTCATGACTGAGCTCTGCTCTGGGAGGCTCAGTTGGTGTCCCTTTGTTGGCTTTTCACCTCATAGTTAAAGTGGGGCCCTCTGCAGTGAGGTGTCCTCCAGCAGGAGTGTCTGGCAGCCTTTTTTCAGGACAGGATGGGACATGAGGGGTTTCATGTTGTGTCTGTGCTGCAGCTGGGCCTTGGCTCCACTGCAGAGCCCCAGTGTCACAGCCTAGCCACGTGCCTGGGTGCATTGTCACAGTGCTTGGGGGGCCATGGCTCTTACTGTCCCCTGGGCCATGGTCTGGCTCGTGGGCAGACGAGGAACAGCTTCATCCCTGCATCCCTCCTCTCTCATTCCTGCAAATAAGCCCACATAATGTGCTGTGATGAATGCTGGGGAGATATCCTCTCTGGAGTAACTTTCCTTCACTAGACAATTCTCCAGAGTGAGTCCCTAGTGCATGATATGTAATGTGCCTGCAGTTGTGGTTTCCAAAGTACTTTCAAACCAACTGCTTTTTCCATGTTAACATAGTCCCCGTGGATGATGCTTCTTCCCAGGACTGTGAACACAGGTTGTTGCCAGCCAAAATATTCAACAGCTTCCCTCCTCTGATATAATCTGAGTCCACTCTGGAGAGATGAGCTTGACATTCACCATCTGTAGCCAGAGCAGCCTTCCTCGGTTCTCCACCTTCTCTCACTGGTGCAAGCAGCCGGGAAAGGCCTGAACTTGTCCCTGACCAGTTTGTCCTGCAGACCTTGTTTAATAACGCCTGATTTGAATTGTAGCCAGCGGCCACTTTCTGAGGCAGTGCTATACTTTGTTCCTCCTTTGTTTCTGGAGCTAGAATCTCCCGTGGACTCAGCAGGAAGCTGCAGATAATTACTGTGTCTCACTGCTGACCAGAGGCTGTGAAAGGAGAGACCATGAGGTTCAATAAAAAGCAGTGTCATTGTTTTTTGGGTATTGTTTTGTCCTGTTGCTGGCTAACATTGTATCTTTCTTTCAGCAAATCTCTACATACATCACGGTTCCCCCATCACCTTTGATTCAGACCCTGGTACAGGGGAACATATTGGTCAGTGATGAGGTGCTGATGTCAGCCATGTCTGCTTTCACCTCCTTGGACCAGCCCATGCCAGCGGTGCAGCCCCCAGTGCAGGTAAGGGACACGTGTGGATCCAGGGAGTCATGGGTAAAGCTCATCCAATTCCAACACCATGCCCATGGGTGGGACAGCTTCCACTAGACCAGGTTGCTCCAAGCCCCATCCAGATCCCTCTGGATGCCCCATACCTTCCCTCCAGTGTGTTGACTGCACCACACAGTTTGATGTCGTTTGCAAACTTGCATGTTGTTGGATCCTCAGATCTTTGTGGTGTGGTCTCTCCTGCTTTTTCTTGAGCCCCCATGTAGTGGTTGGTTTGCATGGATTCCTCCCCTCCTGGGAGGGTTGTTTGTGCTCTCCCCAGGCTGGCTGGGCTGTATACGCTCTCCATGCTCCAAAAATGTTACTTGTAACCAGAACGATTTAAAACTTTAAAAACAAACCAATAAAAGCAGTGGGACTTGAGGNNNNGCCCCCTCCTCAGCCTCCACCCGCCCCCCCGAGCCTGGGGGCTCCCGGCCAGCCCGGCACCGGCAGCGGGGTGGTGGAAGTGTACAGTGCCCCTGCTCCCATGGCAGCGTCCAGCACCGTGGAGATCCAGAGCCTGGGCATGCAGCCCTATCCGCCCATGGAGGTAAGGCTGGCCCTAGGGATCTGGCCTCAGAGAGCCACAGTGGGTTGGGTTGGGAGGGACCTTAAAGTCATCCAGTTCCAACCCCCTGCCATGGAAGGGACACCTTCCGCTAGACCAGGTTGCTCTAAGCCTCGTCCAACTTGGCCTTGAGGAACATGGAATTACAGTGTGGGAAGATGGGTTAGNACCAATAAAAGCAGTGGGACTTGAGGGCTGGGATTTTGGAGGAGGCAGTGTGTACCTGCAGGCCATGCCAAGCTTCCAGCACAGTCTGGTCCAAGCTGCCAGTTGGATGTGCTGTGTTGTGCCAAGACATCACTGCTGTTCCTGCAGGCAACTTGGGATTGGGAATGTGTGTGAGGGAGCAGCCCCTCCAACTCCTGTTTGCTGCATTTCCAACACGCTGTGTGTCTCCTGTCTGGTTGCAGAGCAGCATGAGTATGCACGCTGGAGCTGGCTACCTGTCCCAGCCCCCGCCACCCCCACNACCTTCCGCTAGACCAGGTTGCTCTAAGCCTCGTCCAACTTGGCCTTGAGGAACATGGAATTACAGTGTGGGAAGATGGGTTAGGTTATTTGGCAACAATTATTTCCTCTGGGAGAAGGTACCAACCAGAAGGATATCAGTAAGGTGATGGGGATTCTGAGAACAGGAGAAGCAGCTAAGAGGGACAGAGGACTTGGCTGGCAAGGCTTAGGAGACTTGAGTATTTGTTTTGGTCAAGGGGCACCTGTAGATGTTGGGAGTGAGAGGGAGTTGAGATGAGGGGTTCACCTTCTGTAGAAGCACAGAGCACCACAGTGCACACCTCAGGCTTATGGGGAGAGAAAAATTCAGTTTAAATCTCAATGGTTTGACAGGGTGGTTTTTGCTAAAGAGAGGCACAGGTGGGGTGGATTTACTGGTGGATCGGCTGTTTGCAGTCTCCATGTTTGCACTCCCTTTCACAACAGGAGCTGTTGGGTGTGACTGAGGTTTGTCATCCATACCTGTGCAGCTGGCATTTGATCTGGAAGTTCCAGTGGTCAGAAATGGATGGGGATGTTGGATGAGTAGTGGTCTGTGTTAATTTATCAGGGTGGGCAGCAGAAACACCCTCAAACTATCACCCCAGAGTGATGACTCTGTCTCTAAGTGTCCTTTCCTAATCCTGATGCTGACCTAAACAGCCACACTTTGGCACCTGGAGTTTCCTTGTGCTGCCTTCCCGTCTGCAGTCCTGCCAGGGCAGGCAGCAGGACCTGGAGATCCCTGCCACAGGGTCAACAGTGATCCTTCTGGTAAGGTGGGCCAGAGAGATAAGAAACTCTTCCAGGCATAAGACGTAGATGAAGGACAAGACAGCTCCCTCAGAGTGTTTCTTTGCTCTCCTCAGAGTGTTCTTGCTGTAAGAACTGCTGGATGCTTTTTGATGTTCAGCAAGAGTTTTCCACTGTGCAAGGTATTAATTTTGTTTAGAGACACGCTGTTGGACTGGTGAACCAGAAATTTGATCCAGTTTGGCAGAAGGCAGAAAACCCAACAGCAGCCTGGTGTGGCTGGCAGTGGAGGTTAGGGCACGGAGCAATTCTCTGTAGCAAGCCTGTTGCACTGATAAGTTGCCCTCTTGCAGGTACCGAGCCAGTGTGTGGAAAGCCCCGTGTACCCCTCTGCCCCTGTGTACAGCCCTGGGAAGCAGGGGTTCAAGGCCAAGAGCACCAGTGCTCCCAGTGCCCTGAGCAGTGCAGGAGGAAGCTCTGTGGTTGGCTTTGATTCCCCTGCTGCTGCCAAAACTCGCCGCTGCAAGAACGACAGTGGGCTGCAGGAAGGTGAGTTACACCTTACAGCACCTGCCAGGTGGGTCACTGTGTTTGTCCTGAGTGGGCTGCCAAGCCATTGGGTCCCTGAGGGGTGGCATTGGCTGTGCAGCTCTGGAGGGGGAACACAATGCCATGCGTGAAACTGATGGGTGACCTGGTGAGTTCACAGCAGAGACAGAGCTGAGGCCCTTCCTCTCACTCATGATCTGTCTTTTCCCAATGCCCAGAGCACCTTAAGGTTGGTGCTCTAGCTGGAAAGGTCCCTGCAAGGCAGTAGTTGATGCCTGAGGGGGATGCCCTGCCCCACCAGACTACACTCAGGATTTGCAGTTGTGGCTCAGGCTGTTTAAATGAATATTTGTGCCCATAACCACTGCCCAATCTGGCCAGGCAGATCTTACCCTTTCATAAGCCCTTTAGCCTTGTCCCGAGCAGCCATGTCTTGGGGTGAGGGCCCTGTGAAGCAGTGGGGACAGGGCTGTGCCACATTCATGTGTGTGCTCTTGATTTCAGGCAAACCCAAGTCCCCCAAGCTGAAATGCACATACTGTGACAAGGCCTTTACCAAGAACTTCGACCTGCAGCAGCACATCAGGAGGTAACAGTGCCCTACCCTGGACACAGCAGAGTGGCTGGGCTGGAGGGGGCACAGCTCTGCTGAGGGAATCTGCACAGTCCAGTTTGTCATGTCCCAGAATCTGTGCTGCAATGGGAGGGATTCTTCATCGCTTTCACCCCAGGACAACTTGTCCCCCATGACTGGGGTGAAGGCTGTATCGTGGATGTAATCTTCATGCTGATGATGTGCTGGGACTGGAGGCTTGTTTTCCTTTAGACCTTGACAGCCAAGCCTCTTGTCACCTGATCATTGGAGCAGCACCATTCCCACTGCTTGCCTCTGCCCTTCCCTTTCCTCTCCGTCCCCAGCAAGCTGCGGCCTTCCTGTTTGCTGGTGTTAGCAAAGTGTAAGCCAAGCTCAGTGTCTGTACAGGGAACTCTAACTAGAGAGCTTTTCCCTGGCTTGAGGAAGCTGAAATCTTCAGAGCTTTTTTCCTCCAGTGGAGTCAGCTGGACTCAGAGCAGATGGGAAGGAACAAGTGGTGGTTTTTGCACCCCTTCCCAACTTGGACTCTTCACTCTTTCTCCTGAAACAGAAAAGCAGAGTAGAAAGATCTTTCTGTTGTGGACAGAGGAGAGCAAATTCGGGCAGATCAAGGGAGGGAGGGGTGACAGGGAAGAAAAGGCTTGTACCCCTGAGAAAATGATGAGGTCCCCAAGGTCTGTACAGAGAGCCTGACAGTGAGTGCCCTGATGTTGCTGTAGAGCTGTTTTTCTCTCCTGCTCCTTTTCTTGTTTCAATTGTGGCCTCTCACAGGCCTCTGACAATCCACCTCTCCCAGTGAATCAGGTCTCAAAGCCTTGTTTGGTGGCCCCAGGTGTGATGTGCCAAACCAAGTGCCCAGAACTGTCCTTTGGCAGCCGCCCACCACGGGCCCTGCCTGGGAGCTGTCTCCTCTCTCCGCCAGCTGCTGACTTGGTGCCTTCTCTTCAGTCACACAGGTGAGAAGCCCTTCCAGTGCATCGTGTGTGGCCGAGCCTTTGCCCAGAAGTCCAATGTGAAGAAGCACATGCAGACCCATAAAGTGTGGCCTCCAGGGCTGGGCTGCACCATCTCCCGCAACTCCATCACTGTGCAAGTCATGGCCTTGAACCCCAACCAGCCTGAGGATGAGGAGAACACAGGTTTGGTGCCTGGGGATGGTGGGGGCATGGGGCAGAGCAGTGCTGTGAGGAGGCTGCAGGTCTCTGCACCTCACCCAGGGAGGGAGGGGAGCTGTGTGTCCTGTTTGCATTCCTTGGGGCTTAGCAGCTCACACTAAGCAAGCTGCTGGAAGCTGCATCCTTTCATACCCTGAGCCATGGCAGATTCAGGTGCTGGTGGAGACAGTGGCTCCAAACTCTGTGCCAGTATGTGCATGTGAACAGGGCAAGATGTCTTCCCCTTGTCACTCCCTGGCAGGTAGAGCTTTGGCAGTGCATGAGCCACACCTGACAGCTCTGGCCTAGGGCACAGGCAGCTGATGGTTTAGGATAGCCCAGTGCTCTGGCTTTGCACTGTGCAGGTCATTCCCAGGCTGAATCAGACCACAATGGCCACCTGAAAATACTTGAAGCAGAGAAGAGCTCCTTGCTGGTGTCTGGATCCCCTTCCTGCTGGTGGCCCCAGTCCTGGCAGGGGAGGGAATGCAGTGACAATGTCATGTCTAGCACAAGGGACAACTGGAGCTGCTCTCTTCTGGCATCATGGACTGTGAGCTACTTGCTGGATCTTACTTCCTGTCTCCTGCCAGTGGTGGGATTAAATCTGGCTCTGGTTTGCTGGTGGAGGCCTGTTCTCTGACTGCTCCACAGAGCACAGTTATATCCCTGGAGAAAGAGAATGGGCTAGGGAGGGGAAGATGGAATAGTCAGAGCCCTTAATAATCTGTCAAGAAATTTCAAACGACCCTGTTAGTAAGATTCATCTGATTTAAAGAGTCTGTCTGTGAAAGGGAGGAAGAGCCTGGCCTGGTGTGTCCTGGCAGCATGGTGCTTGCAGAGCAGCTTTCAGAGCAGTCTCATGGAAGGCTGAGACTTTCCCTCTCTCCAGGTTTGCCTCAGCCCTCCGGGAACACGGTGCCCCCACCCCAGGAGCTGAGCCCCTTGGAGGAGAGCGAGGTGGGCAAGCTGGAAGCCAAGCAGGTTGTCCTGATCGACAGCTCTTACCAGTGCCAGTTCTGCCCCAGCAAGTTCAACACCTACTTCCAGCTCAAATCACACATGACACAGCACAAGAATGAGCAGGTAGGGACCGGGGGTGCCTGTGTGGGTGGCAATATTGGGATTGGCTTCATATAATGTACCAGTTACCAGAGTCTGTCCTGAGCCTCTTGGTCTGTAAATCTGCCAGTTCTTCCCATGCAGCTCAGTGCTCAGGGCTGTAGCTCTGTGGTCTGAGTGGCTTTGAAAAACTCCTCAACCCTGCTGAGTGAGAATTCAACCAAGCAGGTTTGGGTGGCTGGAGAGGAAGCAAAGAAGTGAAGGGTGTCCAGTGCTGGGCCCCTCACTTCCTGAAAGACATGGAGGTGCTGGAGTGTGTCCACAGAAGGGCAACCGAGTTGGGGAAAGGGCTGGAGAATAAGGCATAGGAAGAGTGGCTGAGGGAGCCGGGAGCAAAGGAGGCTCAGGGGGGAGGGATATTGTGGCTCTCCACAACTCCTGACAGGAGGGGGCAGCCAGGGAGGTCAGGCTGTGCTCCCAGGGAGCAAGGACAAGACAAGAGGAAATAGCCTCAAGCTGTGCCAGGGGAGGTTCAGGTTGGACATCAGGAAGAATTTCTTCACTCAGAGGGTTGTTAGGCATTGGAGTGGGCTGTCCAGGGAATTGAACTCCCTGGAGGTGTTCAATCAGTGATTACACATGGCCACTTAATGCTGTGGTTTAGTTGACAAAGTAGTGTTTGGTCAAAGATTGGAGTCAATGACCTTGGAGGACTTTTCCAACCGTTACGATTCTATGAAATCCAAAGTTTTCAGTGTAAGTGGCAGCTCTCAAGTCATGGGGCAATCACTTCTGGGGTGTTGTGGTCCCACACACTCAAGTGGTTTCAGGCCCTCACATCAACACCCCTTTGTCCCACCTTGCTTTCTCAGGGTGCCCTGACAGTCTGTGTTTCTTTCCAGAATGGAAGGCAACCCTGCCTGTTGGCAGAGGACTTTCCCTGGTTGTTTCCATGGTGATCCTCTCCAGTTGCTCTCCCTTCTCCCAGGTGTACAAATGTGTGGTGAAGACCTGCGCCCAGACCTTCCAGAAGCTGGAGTCCTTCCTGGAGCACATCAAGAGCCACCAGGAGGAGCTGAGTTACCGCTGCCACCTCTGCAGCAAGGACTTCCCCTCGCTGTACGAGCTGGGCGTGCACCAGTACTCGCACAGCCTGCTGCCCCAGCACAGCCCCAAGAAGGACATGGCCGTGTACAAGTACAGTACAATCGCTGCTCACAAGGCTTGTAGGAGTGAGTGGGTGCAGAGCATGGTTGGTGGGACCTTAGAGGGGACAGGGGACCCTGTGTCCAGTGGCTGTGGTGCTTTTGGACAACATGGGGAGGCTCTCCACTGGACAGCAAAGGCCAAGCACTTTGAATGCAGGGAGTCTTTTGGAATGACAGTGATTGGTTATGTGGGAAGATCCCATCACTGCAGTTCCTCTTTTCACTAGTGAAGAGTGAGATGGGCATGGCTGAACCTGCCCTGGGCTGGGTCAGAGAGTCAGGGAAGCCCTTCCCAGGCTGTTTTCTGTGATTCTTCACCTGCAGCAAAGGGACTGTGGGTTGTTAGAAGCTGTGCTCAGAAAAAAATTTCCTATCCCTTTGCTACAGAAGGGTTTGTTCCTTGGAAAGCTTTTCTACTAGTGTGGAGGGAAAGTGTGAGGAGTTCCACAAAGAGCTCCATGGAGCTTTTGAAATGCCCATAGAGATGTTGAGGAGGAGTAGGAAGCCCAGGAGATACTGGAGTCACTTCGGAGCTTCAAGGAATAAATACCTGCTAATTCTTGCCCAGACCATGGTTTCCAGTTTTCCTTGCACTACAGAGCTTTGTTGTACATCTTGGTAGTGGGGATCCTTGAGATCAGAGCCCTGCTAGTGCTTGCGGAGGTTTTAGTCTGACCTAAGGAGAAAGGGTTTCACAGCAGGTACATGAGAGTGCTCCCGTCCTCACTGCTGATGGTGCTTGTCCCCAGTGCCTGCTGTGAGTCAGCTTTGGCAGAGCTCTCTGGCAGAAATACTGCCAGGATGTGTGACCCCTGCCATGCTGTGTCTTCACTCTCAGCTCCTTACTGGGAGCTGCTGTCTTCAAGCAATGGAGATGGAAGGAGGTGTTTGAAGTGAGGTGAAGTCCTTGCCCAGGGCTTGTCTCCATGAGGAAGCAACGTGGAATATGTGCTCAGGTCTGGGTGCTCCCATGGCAGCCTGTGGGTTAGAATCTAAAGGCTTCTCCACCCAGTTTTGCAGCATTTCCCTCTCAGAAAGATGCTAAGTGTGAGTGTGAGCTGGCATGTGGGTTGCTGAGGTTCTGGAGCACCTGAGTGGTTATTTTCTGTACCAACCCTGTCAGAGATCCCCCTGGAAGGTGGCTGGGCTGGGCAGGTCTGTTGGGGGTTTGCTGCAGGAACCTCGCTCACAGGCTCTGTCCTTTCTCCCCACATGCAGGTGTGTGAAGTGTGTCAATAAATACTCCACCCCAGAAGCCCTGGAGCACCATCTGCAGACAGCAACGCACAACTTCCCCTGCCCTCACTGCCAGAAGGTGGGTGCTGACCACTGCCTGAGCTGGGCCTGGACACCTGGCAAGGGCTCTGAGGGGAACATAAACCCTCAGCTCCATGAACAGGAGCCTTTGGTAACAGATTCTGAGGAAGCAGAAAGTGAAGCTAACTGTGGGGAAGGTAGGAGCTCCTGGAGATCCTCACCCAGCCCATTCTACTGCTGGCTTTGGTGGGAGACTGGGCATCCATATGAGATGCTGGTCCTTAGCACTCTGGTGTTACACATTGACTGCAAGGTTTCAGCTTGTGTTTGTTAAGAAAATTTTGACGCTCTTTTGTTTTGAGGTTTTGTTGGTTGGTTTTTAAAGGTCTATCTGAATTTTCTTTATACAATCCTGAAAGTTTTCTTAGTGCATCCTTCTTGGGAAAGCAGTGACTGAGCTTCTTATTTACGTTGCCCAGAGAAGCTGTGGCTGCCCCATCCCTGGAAGTGTACAAGACCAGGCTGGATGGAGCTTGGAGCAGCCTGGGATAGTGGAAGGTGGTGGAAGGTGTCCCTGCCCATAGCAGGGGTGTTGGGACTGGATGAAGCTTAAAGTCCCTTCCAACCCAAACAATTCCATGATTGTTACATTTCCTATCCAGGCTACACCTCCCATGCCATCTCCACGATGTCCCGTGCGTGGTGCCAGCTCTGAGCCATGTTTTTGTGTGTTCCAGGTGTTCCCCTGCGAGCGCTACCTGCGCCGCCACATCCCCACACACGGCGGGGGCAGCAAGTTCAAGTGCCAGATCTGCAAGAAGTTCTTCCGGCGGGAGCACTACCTCAAGCTGCACGCCCACATCCACTCGGGTACAGCTCCCCTGGCTCCCAGTGCTCGTCACCTCTGTTCCACAGTCCTGCCTACTCTGTGCCCCTGGGAGTGGGAATAACTTGGCTCTGGGGCATTTGTAGTAATGTGGTTTCAGACCAATGGGTTTGGTTCTGCCTCATTCTCATAGGTAGCTTCCCTACTTCCTGTGGTATCAGAGCTAAGGGATTATTTGGCCCTGGAGAGCAGGATCAGTGCACAGCATGGGTTGTACCCATCCATTTCTTATTTTATTGAGGAGCTGAGGGATCTGGGGTTGTTTAGCCTGGAGAAAAGGAGGCTCAGGGGAGACTTTATCACTCTCCACAGCTCCCTGACAGGAGGCTGCAGCCAGGTGGGGGTTGGTCTCTTCTCCCAGGCAACCAGCAGCAGGACAAGAGGATACAGCCTTCAGCTGCACCAGCCTAACCAGGGGAGGTTTAGGCTAGACATTAGGAAGAAGTTCACAGAAAGGGTGATTGGGCACTGGAATGGGCTGCTCAGGGAAGTGGTGGGTCACCATCCCTGGAGGTGTTTGAGAAAAGACTGGATGTGCCATGGTCTGGTTGACAAGGTGGTGCTGGGTCACAGATCAAGATCTCAAAGGTCTTTTCCAGCCTAGTTAATTCTGTGTGGTTCTGTGTGATTTTTCCATTGGGCAGGGAAGTCTGGGGATGTTGACAGTGTGGCACAGCTGGCCTTGGTGAATCCTGTCCATGGCTGGACAGCCTGAGTGGCTGGACTGTCCTGAGCCTTGCTCTCTCCTCCCCAGGTGAGAAGCCCTTCAAGTGTGCGGTGTGTGACGCGGCGTTCAATCGCAAGGACAAGCTCAAGCGCCACATGCTCATCCACGAGCCCTTCAAGAAATACAAATGTCCCTTCTCGTATGTAGTGTGTCTGCACAGGACAGAGTGTCTGGATGGGGGTTGGGATGGGGGGAATGTCTCCTGAGCTATCCTAGGGGGCATTGTGGCACCTCCCAAGCTAGTGCTGCTTGGGGAGGTTGGAATGCTGTGTGCTGTTGAACTGGGAACCCGAGAGTCCCAGTTTTGTCACTGACTTCATGTAGGGCCTCATCATTTCATTGGCTCATCAGCCCTGTAAAATAACTCCTGCAGTCATGGGAGGCTTGGGGGAGCACCTGGGGAGCACTAGGAAAGACAAGGAGCATTATTTGACCACAGAGGTTGCCTGGAGGATGGGCTCTCCCTCACTGCCATGTCTCCAAAAGCACTTGGCACCATAGGACCTAATGTAGAAGCTAGAGGAACCATGTTTTGGAAGGTGCATCCCCAAATCCATGGCACAGACGTGGACTTTCTGAGATAGCCAAGACTCACTGGCTTTTCTCCTTGCTCCAGCCACCTTGTACCTTCTTCCAAAATACTTGTCTCCAGCTGAGATCTTGAACCTGCTGCATTTCAGAGCATTTATAGTGAGACACAAACCATGTGTAGTACACGAGAAGCCACATGTCCCTGTGGCAGCCTGTTTATTCCTTGCCCCTCCCAGAAAGGCTGAAATAGTGCAACTCCTGCTGAGGCTTCACTGAGAGAAACATCTGTGTGCTGCTAAGGAGAAGGGCCATGGATCTCTTTATGATCTGGGATCTTTTATAAATTGATCCTCAGCTGATTCCCACATCTCACCAGCATTTGTTGTTGTTCCAGAAGCCACACCAGCTGCAATAAAGAGTTCAACAGGCCTGACAAGCTGAAGGCTCACATTCTGTCCCATTCAGGTGAGTGGTTCGGAATGCAGTGACTGGGATTCCCTGTGGTGCTGCACGAGCATGTGACAGAAGGGCTAAGCCTGAGAAATAAGAATCATTTACTAGCTTTAGATTTTTTTCTCTGTTTTGCTGCAGGCTTGTTTAAATGAGTGTCTATTCAGGATTATGTCTAAGCTTTGGGCTGCTTTCTAAGACAATATAATCTGTAGGCAGGGTCTGCTGGTGAGACTCAAAAGCTGAGCTGTATTATTTGGCCTGTTTACTATCAAGTGAATATCCAGAGTGCTCTGTCCACTCCTCCCCAGTCCCATCTCACATGCAAAAAGAGATCTCATGGGATTTGATTCCCTTCTTGTGTTCCAAAAATGAGGCTCCCCCTCCTAATAAAGACAAATAATTTATTCCCGTGATTTATTCCCATGCCCTAGGGAACAATCAGACTTTTATCTCTTGGGGTAAAACTGGAAGTCTTTCCTTGTGCCCAAAGCCCTGCAGAGTGGGATCAGATGGGATGGGCTGATAGTGCAGTTGTTCCAGACTGCATTCCCATATTTTGGAGGGAAAAAAAGTGAAAATTTCTTTGTTTACTAAATACATTGAAAAATACTTAAAGATTGTTTTGCATTTTCATCACAAATACCTGAGATGTTTTTCTGGTGATATTTTAATGCTCTTACTTGAGGCAAGAATATTTATTTACAGTCTGCAGTTCCCTTCCAGGGGGCAGTGGAGGGACAGGCACTGATCTCTGCTCTCTGTGACCAGTGACAGCTCCTGAGGGAACGGCTGGAGCTGTGTCAGGGGAGGGTCAGGTTAGATATCAGGGAAAAGTTCTTCCCCCAGAGGGTGCTGGCACTGCCCAGGCTCCCCAGGCAATGGGCACAGCCTGAGGCTGCCAGAGCTCCAGGAGTGTTTGGACAGCACTGCCAGGGATGCACAGGGTGGGATTGTTGGGGTGTCTGTGCAGGACAGGAGCTGGGCTGGATGATCCTGTGGGTCACTTCCAGCTCAGGACATTAAATGATTCTACAAAGGACTAAAACGATGGTCAAACACAGACATCCAAGCTGTAGCCACCCACCCTTTCCTCTGTGTGGCACAATGTCTCCCCCCTTTCATTAGGGAGCACCTCCTTGGAGCAGGAGGTGAAGCTGTCCCGTTCTCCCCTGCTGGCATGGCTGTGTCTCTAACGAGCTCTCTCTCGGCAGGGATGAAGATCCACAAGTGCCAGTACTGTAACAAGTCCTTCAGCCGCCGCGCCCACATGGTGGAGCACCAGCGCTCGCACACGGGCAACTACAAATACCGCTGCCCCACGTGCAGCAAGGGCTTCACCCGCCACAAGTACATGAGGGACCACAAGTGCCGCCTGGGCTCGCCCAAGGACAAGGAGCTGCAGCTCAGGAAGGCCCAGAAGAAGCGGGTGGCGCGGGGCCGCAAGGCCGGGCTGGGGCTGCCCGGCGCGCTGGGGCTGCCCGAGCTCAAGGACGGCGCTGCCGGGGAGAGCCCCGCCGAGGGGAACCCCAACAAAGAGCCCTTCCAGGAGTCAGACGCCGTCCTGTCCATCGTGGTTGGCGGCTCTGGAGCTGCCGACCCGGAGCTGGTCCCTGGGCAGCCCAACAGCATGGCCTCCAACCTGGCCCTGGCAGAGCTGCAGACGTCGTCGGACGGGCCCTGCGCCATGCTGGCTGTCCCTGTGTACATCCAGACCTCGGAGTGACAATGCCCGGAGCCACTGTGTGGCTGGGGGCTGCTGCTGCCGCTGTCCCACTCGGTGCTCAAATTCAACCCCGTGGAAAAGACCAAAGCTCTTCTGGGGAGGTAGATGGATATGGGAGAGAATGGCTTCCATCTCCACTGGTTCTTCCCGTCCTTGGGCAGAGGACTGCTTAGAAGCCACTGGTGGCTACAAGGCACTGAAGAGGGTGGCTCATTATTTCTTGTCCCTCTGCACCACGAGTCCGCTTAGGGCAAGAAACACAAAGATCCCTGAATCAGGGTAAGAAGAAGGACCATGCAAACTTGCAACAAACAGAGCTGCTGCAATCAGGTGGCTTTGCAAATCACAGCCTGTCCCATCTGTGGTTTTTCTGGCCTAAAAGCTGTATTGCCCAGTATTTGGGTGGCCCTTCTGAGAGCAAACATCCTTCCTAGTGGAAGCAAGTTCATCCTGAGATCCTTTGGGAACACTGTTCAGAAATACCCTGATAGACTTATGTCTGGTATCTTCTCTCTGTCTCTCTCAGTAGAAAGATCACCGTGTCTGTACTACACGTGTTATAAACACCCTGGACCTCACGTGTGGAGTCAGTGTGTGGGAACATGTGTCTCTGTGTGTGTGTTGGCTCTTCTCTCTGGTTGCTGTTCTCTCCACAGTGTTCATGCTTTTTCCCCAGATCCGGGGATCTCTGGGTGCCTTAGACAGCAATGACTCAATCCCTGTGAACAGTGAAATGTGACCCCTGTGCTGAGTGAGAGCACTAAGGGCTGAGTGAGGTGACCTGCCCAGGGTCGCACAGGAAACCTGTCATGCGTCCAGGAGCCAGTGTTCAGCACTAGCTGTGGGCCAGTTGCTGCAGACAAGCTCTGCCAGCTGCTTCCCAACCTCCAAATTCCCTCAGCTCAGTTCCTGTCAGCACTTTTAGTGAGGAATTGGTGTGGTTGAGCAGCAGGGAACTCCAGTGTGACTGGGACATTTGTTGTCCTCTTGGCTTCTCTGATTTCCCAAGTAGGAGTCCCAAATCCAGCATGGGAGCACCAAACCCAGGAACTGAAAATTCCCATTGTGCAGTGTTGGTGAGGGAGGTGCAGGGGCAGGTCTGGAGCCCAGTTAGGTCAGGGAGCAGACAGGGGTGCTGCTGCCTGCTCCAGAGCCCTGCCAGGCTCCTGTTTGCCACTGCCACAGGATGCACTGGCTTTTGGGGAAGGATCTGCACCCAGATCTGCACATCCCTGCTGCCTCCAGCTCCTCCTGGGATGTGTGTCCCCCTGCTCTGCTCTCCCTCGCTTTCTCTCTGCTCCAAGTGTAGCGCAAGCCAAGCTGAGCTTTCCCTGCTAAGTTTGTGTGATGAGCTGCTAAGGTGTCTGTGGGTGCAAAATACTGCATTCCCAGCCAGTTTATGCAGAGGTGGTACAGGGTTCAGTCAGTCCTGGGTATGGAAATCTTAGCTCTGTCTGGGACTCTCTGGCTGTTCTGGCCACTGGAGCAGTCAGCCCAGCATAACTGGTCTTACTGGTCTGATCCAGCCCATTGTTTGACCTCAAGGTGTTTGGCTTTTTTTTTTTTCCTTCCTTAAATCTTAAAATCTTAAAAATAGCAGCTTGCAGAGGCCTGTACCCTGTGTTCCCAGACTGCGCTGTCTAAAGATGGCTTACCCTGTCACTTCTGGGACACAGTCACACAATTCCAGTCAGGATGGGTCCTGCCATCAGTTTACTTTGCTCACTCACTTCCTCTCTGCTCATTTCACTTTTTTGGTGATGTTTCTGCACCTCCAGCTCTTGGTGGGTGTGAGGAAATGAAGCTCAGAGCTTCCAGGGGAGGCTGGGAGAAGGGGTGGTTAAGGGTTAGGAGAGGTCTTGCCTCACAGGGACGGGAAGGGAGGTGACAGGGACATGCTGGCACGTAGCAGCTTCAGTACTTAAAGGGGCTTACAGGAAGGCTGGAGAGGGACTTTTCACAAGGGCCTGGAGTTACAGGACAAGGGGAAATGGCCTAAAGCTAATGGGCGATTTAAATGTGGTATTTGGAAGGAATTGTTCCCTGTGAGGGTGGGCAGGCCCTGGCACAGGGTGCCCAGGGAAGCTGTGGCTGCCCCTGGATCCCTGGAAGTGTCCAAGGCCAGGTTGGACAGGGCTTGGAGCAGCCTGGGACAGTGGAAGGTGTCCCGGCCAATGGCAGTGGGACGAGATGAAATGGTTTTTGGGGTCCCTTCCAACCCCAACCACTCTGATTCCATGATTCTGACTCGGTATAATGAAGGAGACTGCAGAGAGGTCCTGAGACCTCAGTAGCAGTTTGGACAGAGCATCCTGCTCTGAGGAGATGTGCTTGGGATGAGCTGGCTGGACTGGGGACATCCAGGTTGACCTTCCTCCTTAGGTGAGTCTGTGCTTCTGTAAAATCTCTTGTCTGCTATGAAGGGCAGAGTTTATTTACCCAGTGTTTGTCTTACTCCACTCTCCCAGGAGGGGAACAGTATCAGGAAATAGTTGGCTAAATATACATTTCCCATTTCCCTCCCCTCTGTGCCACACTGTAGGTGTCATTATGTGGTCTCTGCATTCGGGTCTATTTTGGGATGATTATGTGTGGGTGCAGCTCCTTCAGAAGCACTGTCCGGAGACCTGGCCTGCCCTTCCCAAATCCTGCTTTCCCCCAGCTCAGTGGGATGCTGGGACCCGGTTTCCCCTGGTTGTAATTCAGAGAGTGGGAGGAGCAGAGCCACACAACTGCCTTGTATGTGACTGTTGAGGGATGAAAGGCTGGGGAGTTTCCTTAACCTAACTGTGGGGCAGGAGGGCTCAGAGATCACCCTGGGTGCTTGGTAAGTGTTTGCATATGGGGTGGTGTTGAACCAAAACAAGTTTATTTTTTTCTAAAAACAATCTAGAACAAAATGATTGTCCTCTTAGAGTAAACCTCGGAGTGATTGTCCTCCCTGCCCCATTCTTGTCCAGCTGCTTCAGCTGCTGCAAACTCATGTCTACAAGCTCTTCCATTTCCTGCAGGGAAGAATTCTGCCCAAATTCCCTCTGTTTCTGTTTCCCTGGCACAGCCTTGCCCACTGGCTGGGGTGCATTGAAGGTACTCGGGGCAGTGATTTTCTCCCAGGACTGGTTCCATCTTGTGTCCTGGGCACAGCTGCTTTCTTTACAAACCCACCTCCAGCAGCATCTTGGCATTTTGTGGCAGTTCCCTGGAGAAACCCAGAAGCAGAGCCATGCCCTGGGAGAGCTGATCAGAGCAAAGGTCCATGGTGCTCACTGACAGCAGACACTAGTGTGGGAGGAAGAAAAGGGCAGGTAAAAGCTCTCTCTCTCCCTGCCCTCTTCAGCCTCCTGTGCTGTCAGCTGGGAGCTTTCCTGCCCTGGGAGTGTTTCCATCAGGCTCGGTGGATTTTTCCTGTGTATTTGGCTTTCCCACCTACCTGCAATGCTAGGAACAAGGCAGAAGCCATTACAGCTCTGTTGCTGAACTCCCACCTGCTGCGTGGGATGTTCTTTGTGTTTCCCAGAGCAGTGCTTTTCCCTCTTACTCAGGGCACAAAAAAGCTCTCTTGCCCAACAAGCATTTGTTTGGGTCATTTTTCCTCTTTTCCATGAGGTGTGTGATATCCCAGCCCTGCTCCAAAGCAGTGATTAATTTTCTTGGGTGATTTCCAGCGACAAACATTATTATTGTTTATTATTGTTTTCACAACCCCACTGTGACTGGAGATGGGGGTTTATCACTTTTACAGGTGATTTGAGGCCAAGCACAAAGAAACAGAAGTTCAAAGTATCCAGGAAAGGTTAGCACCAGGCTGAGGTACTCAAGACCCGATCTCCTCATGGGATTTTGTACGTAGGTACTGTGAAATTATGGATTACAGCATGGAATTATGCCTGTGCTGTCCCCACAGCTCAGAGCATGTGACTCAAGTATCCTCCAGGAAATGAGCTCACAGCGAGTCACCACCAACTGAACAACCATGCGTTTAAAAACTTGCTTTTGTACAGTCGGCACGTTAGGAAGGGAAGTCTGAAAGAATAAATTTTCCTACACATTATCCTGGCCCCAGAGCAGGCTTGAAGGGTACAGAAAGGGGGGTCACCCCAGCAGTGGGGTGGGGGCTGGAGGAGGAGGGGGCTGGCTGGGATTTTCCCCAGCCCACTCCTGGCGGTGACAGGAGGCTCTCATCTCAGCTCTGGTCCTGGGCAGGCTGCCATGGTCACTTCTTGGTCACTTCAAGCATGTCTAGAGATGGGAACGGAGCTGGGGAAGGGTCTGGAGCACTAGGAGCTGCTGGCGAGGCTCAGCCTGGAGAAAGGGAGACTCAGGGGGACCTTCTGGCTCTGCACAACTCCTGACAGGAGGGGTTTGGGTTCTGCTCCCAGGGAACAGGGACAGGATGAGAGAAAACAACTTCAAGTTGAAGCAAGAGCGGTTGAGGCAAGACATGACGACTTTATTCAGGGAAAGGATGTTCAGGCGCTGAAAGGGGCTGCCCAGGGAAGCGGTGCAGTCCCCATCCGTGCAGGTGTCCAAGGGAGGTCTGGATTTGGAACTCAGTGCTCCGGGCTGGGTGACACGGTGGCGATCGGACACAGGTTAACCCCTCAATGACCCTGGCGCTCTTTCCCAACTTCCATGATTCCGTGACCCGTCATCCTGCGACCCTTGGGCAGGGACCTCCCGAGCCCCCGCCCGACCCCTGCCCGCCTGGGCCACGGCGTCACCCGCCCTTCGCCATCTCCCGGAGCCTGCGGGAGTCCGGGAACGACCCTGGGACAGAACACAGCCGGTGCTCGCCCAGCCCCGCCCCGCCCGTCCTGTCTTGTCCTTCCCTTCCCATCCCGCCCCATGACGTCACTGCACCGTGTATCGCTGGCCCCATGACGTCAGCAACCCAGCGCCACTGCCGGGTGCGCTCGGGAGACACCGCCTTCNGAGCGGAGCGGAGCGAGGGGAGCGGGCACCGCAGCTGCACGGCCTCGGCCCGGCCCCGCGCAGCCATGTCGGGGCTCCTGGGGAAGCTGTTCGGGACGGGCGCCGGCGGGAAGGGCGGCGGGAAGGGCCCGTCCCCGCAGGAGGCGATCCAGCGGCTCCGCGATACGGAGGAGATGCTGAGCAAGAAGCAGGAGTTCCTGGAGAAGAAGATCGAGCAGGAGCTGGCGG
>VZRM01006583.1:174645-240909 GCA_013397955.1 Grantiella picta
CGCTCGGGAGACCCCGCCTTCCCGGCGTGCCCCGCGCCACGCTGCGGCCGCGCCTCCATCTCCCAGCAGGCCCCGCGCGCAGAGCGCGCCGGCTGGCGCGGCGGGGCGGCGCAAGGCACGCCGGGAATTGTAGGCGACGCGGGGGCGGCGGGGCGAGGNAGCGGCTCCGCGATACGGAGGAGATGCTGAGCAAGAAGCAGGAGTTCCTGGAGAAGAAGATCGAGCAGGAGCTGGCGGCCGCCCGCAAGCACGGCACCAAAAACAAGCGCGGTGAGCGGGGGGCCGGGCCGAACGCGGGCAACAGGTCGGAGGGCCTTTGCACAGCGCAGGCACGGCTGTGCCGCTGTGTTCGACACCGCTGCCTTCGTTTGTACCGAGCGCCGTCGGTCTGTCCCCCAGCGCCCTCTCCGCGGGCCGTCCCGCCCTTCCCGGCGGGATTCACGCCCCGGCCGTGTTTGCTCGCTGTGGGAGGAAGGACACCTCCCGTTCCCCGCGGGGAAAGCCCGTGCGGGTGGCGCGACACTCCCTCGCGATTGCCATGTCGCGATAGCGCTCGGCTCCTCCTGGCGTTCCCTTCCTGTCCCTGCCCGCCTCACTTCGGGACAGGTCAGGAGAATATCCCATACCGGGAGCAGCTGGCAAAGCAGGGCAGCACCCTGCAGTCAGGCCTTGACTTGCCGTGGTGGTGCTTTTTAATTCCAACTAACTCAACTCTTTACCCAAACCCTGCTTAATGGGAGGGTTTGGTTATATCTGTTTATCTTTGTCAGCCTTTACCAAAAGTTCTGGGCATGTTGGGGAGAGTAGGAGTCACAGCTTTAATGTGTGTGTTTGTTGTCTATGGGACGAAAAGATGAAAAACTTCCAAGGAAAACATTTGTCATCATTAAAAGGGTTTCTTGAAAATAGGCAAGTTAATATTCCCCCTTCTAGGAAGAGCTTGGGTTATACTTGTGCTTTGTTTTGTGTTCTCATGGAAATATTCGTTCTCCTGAAAATAGTATTTGTTCTGGAGTTTATCCCCACCTTTTCAGTCTCTCCAAGAGGCTCTTCCTCACCCAGTCCTAAAGCTTATAAATGGAACTGGTGTTTCCCAGGTGGAACTTGGCGTCCCTGGGCAGGTCTGGCACTGTTTTGTGTCTTGGGCAGTGCTTGATGTGTCTGTGTGTCTGGAGATAAGGAAGTTGTCAGGTTACGCATTCCAGTGCTCTCAAAACAAACTTCTTGCTTGTTTTACCGTGCTCGTGAAAAGTTTTCAGACAAGCACATCCTGATTTCTGTGCGGATGTTGCCCCCTCTGTGCCGGAGCAGGAGTGGCTCTGCCTGTGGCACAGGGAGCTGCAAACACACCCCTGGCAAGGGTTAATTGGCAGTAATTACCCTTAGGAGTTTCATGTCACTACTTCAGTCAGCACTTTGAGCCTCCTTCCCGACTCCAGAACTTCCCTGTGTGGTGACGTGGATGGAGCTAGCACAAGGGCTTAAGAATGTGTCAGAGGACCTCAGCAGAGCCTGACTTCAGGCTTGACCAAGTCAGTTCTAAATCAAATTTATTGCAACAGCTCTAATAAGTGAGTTTGTGCTGTGGTTTTTGGCCTAGTTTGGTAATGAGCTGAAAAGGAGAACTAAAATATCTCTCTGCCATTTCTTCATCTTCTGATTCACACTGTGCCTCTTGAACTTCTAAACTTCTGTTCAGCTCTTTTTCTTACTTCACTGTACAGCCAGTGGAGTAAGAAAAAGAGCTGAACAGAAGTTTAGAAGTTCTTTCCTCTCTTTCCTTCCCTCTCTCTTTCCTTCCCTCTCTGCTGCCCTTCAGAACCTCGGGCAGGGAGGGATTAAATTTCCTTGGAGGTGGAGGAAGGAGAAAAACCTGCCCATTCACCAGCAGGATTCTGGGTCAGACTAATTGCGGGCTTGCAGCAGCACAGGATCCTGAGGAGTAATTAAGGAGCTGGGAAGAGGAGAAGGGTAGGATGGGTTTCTGGTGGAAAATGAATCCACTTTTTTTCTCCATTTCTGGAACTAAAGGCCAACTGTTCTTACTGGGCTGTGAGTTAAGGCAGCTGATTGTCTGTGGCTTGCTGGGAAGTGAATTCCCCTCAGGACACACTCAGTTTTTCTGAGTTCAGATTGTCAGTCATCAGCTGAGCTCCTACAAATTGCATTTTTTTATATCCAGTTATTGGATTTTTCCCTCTCTGACTTCAGGCTGTTTTATAATCCATAATCTGTGATTTTGATGCAAAGTCACTTAAATCCATATTTTAAATGAAAATAAAAATATATTGGCTTTATATATGAAAGTCTGTAATTTTAATGGAAATACTTTGATACAGCTGGAATGCTTTCCAGTAAAACTGAACAAAAGATAATTAGCTAGAGATTATTTTGTTTAAGTGTTGGATTTTAAAAAATAAAATCTGAAGAATCCTTAGGCTTAGTTCTCCAAGATGTAATCACTTCCCTGTGGAGATCCTTCCCTCTGGAATCCCTGCTGTTCCTTGAGGATCTCCTTTGTGATCTCAGCTGGGCAGTCCTGCTGATGCTACTGGAAGCTGCTGTGGGAAAGCCAAAAGAAGATGATCCAGTGGGGCAGGGAGCTTACCTGGAAGCTCAAAGCCACCTTGGGGAAAGCTGGAATGGCGTTTTTGTTGTCCGGGAGGAAGGATGGGTGTCTGGCACACTCGAGGTAACGAAATGAAACATTCTCTGCTCCCCAGCACACTGGGTGATTGTTCAGGTGCCAAGTGAGTCGGTTTCCAAAGGCTCTTTCACTCATTCCTGCAGCATTTCTGCAGTCTAAGGAAAGCTTAACTCTAAGAAACTTACAGGCTTCTGGTTCCTGTGCCTGCCCCGAGCACGTGCAGGGTTTTGTAATTTATGGATTTATTTTATATGTGTATTTTTCATAAACTGCATTTAGGGTATCCAGGCTGGGTAACCAGACAACTCACGAAGTTCTGAGGTTATAACAAGAAATTTTGTAGTATAAGTTTCCTCAGTCTGTGTTGCTTCTTGGCATGGGAGGCTTTCAACTCGTATCAAAAGTTCTGAATGTGCTGGGGAGACCAGCAGTGATGGCTTTAATGTGCTTGCCATGTTTTGTCCATGGGATGAAAAGCAATCAAGATTAATCATCATTAGAAGGGTTTGCTGAAAACAGGCAAGTTACTCTTCCCTCGTCTGGGAGGAACTTGGCTTATGCTTGTGCTTTGTTTTGTGTTCGCATGGAAATGTTAATTCTTTTGAAAACAGACTGTTCTGGGGTTTGTCCCCAGCCCTCCAAGCGGCTCTCCCAGAGTTTTGCTCTACCTCATGAGTAGTGGATTTACTCCTCTCAGTGACTTTATAGGAGCAGCAGCAGCACTGACTAGTTTGAGCACTAATTAGCCAGTATCTCACTTCATTTTACATCTGCCCCGAAAATCAACTTTGCTCTCACAAAAGCAGAGTGCAGCTGGGAGGCTGATGGTCTGGGAGCCCTGTGCTGCTGCTGCATCCTTTTATTCCGCTCCAGTTTGTCCCTGTCGGTTCATCTGGGATGTTTTCTCAGTGCTCAAACCTCGTGATACCAACTAAGCTACTCCATCTATTCCAGTGGTTCTGGAGCTGTGGGGTTCAGGGTTCAGTTTCTGGGGGGTTTACACTGCTCTTAATCATTGCTGGTCTGGTGTTTCTGCTTTCCTGTGGCTTTGCCTGGTCACGCAAAGCTGAGCTGCCAGAGGAATAGCACAGGCACACTGAGAAACAAGGGGTTAATTCCTTGAGCTCTGACTGCATTGGGTATAACAATTCCAGAGCCTGTTTCTCCTGGAAACCCAAAGCTCAAGTTGGGTCTCAGTGTGAAGATTACAGCAGGGAGAGAAACTTAATGCTGTTGTAGAGTGCCAGTGTTAACAGCAGCTCACCTGAGGGCAGATCCAGGGTGAGTGGATGCAGTGATCTTACCTTTTTGTTAATTAACACTAGGGCCACAAATGTGGAATGGGTGAAAAGCTAATACTGTGCCAAATCATATTCAGGCTTTAGTAGGGGACTGACATTTCATGGATTTTCTCTGGTTCCTGTTAGGGAGTGGTTTTTCTTTTGTGATGTCAGCTTCTGTTTTCACTGTACTTAAATATGATGATGGGGTGTTTTTTCCAGCACTGAGTACACAAAATAGATGCAAACCCAGTGCTAGACTGCTGCTCTATAATTCAGACTTTTCCTGGAAAGAGAACACTCTTATTCTCCACCCAGCACCAGAGCTAAACAAACCAGAAGTTGGGTGTAGGCTGAAGTCCTGACTTTATGCCCACCTGGGGCTCTCAGTGCTGCCTCAGGTGATGGTGTGTGATGGAAATTACATCCCTTTACCTTTTTTAAGCTGTCCCAGCAGTCTGTTGATGTGATTTCCCTGCACCTGGAGGGTTCTGGTGTCAGAACTGCTCCTTTCAGTGAGGCTGCTCCAGGAGTCACCCTGCCTGCTCCTGTCTGTTCCTCTGTGCTGCTGTTGGCCTTTGTGTGGGCAGGGCGTGAGTTGGATCAGTTTGCTGAGCCAGACAAAACCCAACTCCTAAAAAAAAAAAAAGCAAAGAAAAGTTGTTTTCCTCACTTAACCACACAAATGCTGGAGCTGCCAGGAGAGGGAGGCAGGAATGTGAGGGGAAGGAGGAGGGAGGGCAGTGCCTGCTCAGAGGCACTGACTGTGATAGCATCTCAGGGTGACGTGGGATCTCCAGCAAGGGACACATGGCTCATTAATGAAACCATGGCAGCAGTGCCTGCTGGGTGGCCTGGATGGGTTTGTTTGGAACAGTGAGTGGTTCAGAGTGTGGCAACGATCTGGCAGTGAGGGAGGGAAAGCTGCAGCCTCAGCTCCGGGCATGGGCAAACACTCCAAGGACCTGTGACTGGGTGTGCAAGGCCTCGGACATGGGGAGTGTGGTTTGAACATCCAGCTTGGCAGGAGAAGTGATTCTGCTCCCAGAATCCAATAATGTGACCCTGGGTTTGTTTTCATGAATCATAAGATGCTGATGTAGGGGAAGCAGGAGTCCTGCAGCATTTCCAGCCCATCTTTTGTCCCTCAGCCTGCCTTCTCTGTGTTGTAAGTCAGTCTAATGCAAAATTGATGGTTAAGTTCCAGGTGCTTATCCATAACCCAGCGCCTCGGTGCAGGAGTATTGATTGCAGCGCAGGCCTGAGTCCTTCATCTTCCCCTGAGGTTAATGAGATGAGCATTCACCACCTGGCTTGGGAAAAGTGATAATTGCTCTCTTTAATTAGATCTTTGAAAACAAGAGGAAACTTCTCCTTTGCAGTTCTACCCTACCTGTGTTAAGCAGAGTCTCTTGGATACAAGACTCTGGTATAAAACATTTTAGGAGTGGTGGAGGGATTCACAAACAGCTTTTTAAAAACTGCTTTTAAAAGTGGCATAAACAAACGCCAGAACTCTGTGATTCTGCCAGATATGTTTTGCTAACTGTATTTGATGCAATACATCCTTCCTCTGTTCCTGTTCTCTGTCAGGAGGGAAACCTGGCATGTTTGCAGCCACTGACTTTGTGTTTATTGCATTTTCTCTCAAAATGTATTAGATGTTGGATTCTAATCTCATTAAACTCCAGGTCTAATTACTGAATCCTGCTCCAGGGCTCCTAGACTAGTTGAAAAACTATAATTTGCAGGTGGTGCAAGTTGGTTTAGCCCTCTTTTATTTAGACTTGTGCTGAGTTGTGGAGTGTTTATCTGGACTGGGACATTGTTGGGCTTTGCACTCGTACCATTCAGGTACAAGTGATCTGTTGATCGCTTCTTGCTCCCAAAAAACCAAAATTGCATTGCCCTTTCTGGTTTTTGGGGCAGTGTGTGATGCTTGTTCCAGAGGCTTTGCATGGGCTGTGGTGTGAGCAGTAGGATGTGGCCTGACTTTGCAGCCAGCACAGTGTGGATGTGAGTGGGATTTAAAGTAAAACCTTGTCATTTACTCACACCACTTAAAAATAGAGGATTTTTGCAGCACTAAAAGCTGGAGCAGCTCTCAAGCTTGACTTTCCATCGAGTTTGCAGCCAGGTGTCCAGCAGGCTGGAACTGCTGGCACCTGTAAAGTTCCTGAAACAAGCAGGATGCAGTTGGAGAATCCTAAAGAGGCCGAGCATCAGTGGTGACAGACTTTTGCCTTTCCCTCAGGCAGCCCAAGGCTGCAGCAGAGAGCTGGAGATCAGGAGGTTGGTTCTGCCCAGGAGTGTTTGAGCAGAAGCAGGGATGCAGTTCCTGAAGAAAGGGCTGGAGCCCCTCTGCTCTGAAGCCAGGCTGGGGATGTTCAGCCTGGAGAGGTGAGGGCTCTGAGGAGACCTTAGAGCCCCTGCCAGTGCCTAAAGGGGCTCCAGGAGAGCTGGAGAGGGACTGGGGACAAGGGATGGAGGGACAGGACACAGGGAATGGCTTCCCACTGCCAGAGGGCAGGGAGAGATGGGAGATTGGGCAGGAATTCCTGGCTGTGAGGGTGGGCAGGCCCTGGCACAGGGTGCCCAGAGAAGCTGTGGCTGCCCCTGGATCCCTGGCAGTGTCCAAGGCCGGGTTGGACAGGGCTTGGAGCAACTTGGGATAGTGGAAGGTGTCCCTGCCATGGCTGGGGTGGCACTGGGTGATCTTTAAGGTCCCTTCCAACCCAAACCACTCTGTGATTCCATGAGAACCTTCCTCGTGGCCAGTGCCAAGGGCTGTGGAGTGGCCACAGTGACCCAGCTCTGGTGGCTCATGGAGAGCAGAAGTTTCCCCTGGCTGAAGCTCAGTGCTGTGGCACAGGCAGTAACAGCTCTGTCCATGATGTCCTTTCTTGGCAGCCCAGTTGGAAAAGCTCTGCTGTGGTTTCCCCTGGTTCATTGTTGAGATGAAGCTTTGCCAATAACCAATTTATAGGAGCTAACACAGTTATAGGATAATTATGTGAGCAACTGTTGTCTTGCAGCTCTGGACTGATGGCAGTGAATGACGGCAGTTTGGAATTTTCCGAACAACCTGTACACCCATCTCTTGGATTTACTGGGATGTGCATGGTGATCCATGAGTGCACCAAGCCAGGGCTGTTTCGTTCTTCTGGTGGGGTGTAAGTTACCAAACATCCCCATTTTGCATGCCCCTCATGGCTTGGCAGGATTTTATTCAGATTTAGGGACTCTCTGTTTACCTCATATGAGTGCACAGAGGTTGCTCAGATGTAGTGGGACTGAAAAGAGAAATGCCAGAGTGACAGGAACATCAGTGGTATTCAGAAGCTTGGAGGTGATTTTTGTTGGCTATGGAATAGAACAACAGGGAAGGTGGCACTTCTTAAAATGCCTTGGCAGCATCTCCAGGGTGGGCTCTGTATGTGCCCTGTCCTGGAAGAACAGTGAGAGGCAAAAAGGCTTTTTTTCTAAGTATTTCCCTGGCAGCTCCATCAGCAGGAACAGTGCTTATTGCTGAACCTGGCTCTGGAGCTGACCCCAGCCTCAGAACATGGCATTGCCATTAAAAACTGCAATTCAGCCTCCAGACAAGTCCTGCAGTGTTGCCCACTGGAGTGTTCGGAGGTTGAGTCAAGAATTACAAACTTTTTAAAAATAAATAGGGTTTGTCTTACTTGCTTTATAACTTCTGGCTTTCTAAAGGTTTGTGTTTTTAGCTATTCCCCCGTAGTCGTCAGCGTTAGAATCTTGGCATTCACAAAAAAAGTAATTTTTCACGTCCCAAAATATCTCATCTGGGGAAGTTAGGCTCTTAAGAGAAATGCTAAATATTATGACAGCATCAATGGAATTCTTAGACTTGGCAACGCTCTAATAATAGTGGTGCAGGGCTAGAAGATGCCTGATGGATTCCCAGGCAGCCACTCTTTTAATTCCCCAGGAAGAAAAGGTATTGAAATGTGCCACTTCAGGGTAGGATCTTCTGAGTTTTGTGAATTGATTATAAAAATACTGTTCAGCTTAGGGAATTGGGTTGTTTGTTTGTTTTTCCTGTGAGAAAACAGCATTTTTAGATACTTAAGAGCTACTTCTGTTCCTGCAAAGCTGAATCTCTACCTGATGCATTTCTGGCAGGCATTCAAAGGAAGATTCTGAGTTTTCACTGGAATTCTCTTCAACAAGGTACCTTCAGCAACCACAAAATAAAGAAGAAAACACACAAAGAGCATTTGCAGGTTGTGAGAATCCCAGGGACACCTTGGGGAACATACATTTCTCATCCTGAAAGTTTAAACTTGGATTGAATTTGGAATAATTATCCCATTTCATGTCAGAATTTTATGTGTGTATCAAAAAAGGTGCAGATTTTTAACAGTAAAGTTAGTGGCAGATTGGAAGGGTAAGGGAAGGTAATTTACCCAGGCAGCTTTAGAAAATACCTGATTTCATTTGGAAGGAAGAAATGTATTTTGGGTAGATCAGCTCTGGAGATACCTTGCAATCCCCTGCCATCATCCAAAGACATGCAGAACTCCAAGGAGTGAGACACTGAAAATTGGGAAACACAGTGCCAGCTTTACTTCCAGAGGGTGGATCAGATTTCAAGGAATGGTTTGAAGCTTCAGGCCTGGATGTTTTTGGCTGAACCAGCATTTCTTAGACTCGTTCCAGCTCCTGGGTGGAACAAAGCTGTCTCTGTAACTGGGATTTCTCTTTCCTGGTTTTCTCGTTTGGAACTTCAAAGCTCACTGTAGTTGACTTTTTTTTTTCTTTCCTTTTTTTCTTTTCTTTTGGACAAAACTGTCTCAGAGTTGCCTGGAGATTATTTTACAGGGGTTATTGACCACTATTTGACAGAGGATTGTTGCCTTGACATTCAAGGGACAGAGGAATCACCTTGCAAGGCTGAAGGCTGGCTTGCCTGGCTGACCATCCCCTCTGAGCTGTGGATGTGGAACAACATCTGCAGTTCCTCGTGCAGAGACTCTGAGCAGAGCCAGTGCTGATGTGGAGGTGGTGGTTCCTCTTGTGTTTGGGTGCTGCTGTACCACAGCCCTGATTGCTACTCTACAGATGCTTTTTACCTTATCTCTTTTTTTTTTTTTTTTCCCTCCTTTGCATTTATAGATTTTTAGAGCTGGAGTGTTTATTGTTTTGTTTCGTCTCTTGCACAATAGACTAAATGTTCTGGCACTGCTTTGCTCAAGAGGAAATTGTAATCTTGTATTTCAAAAGATTAGGCAGAAACCTTCTTGTATTCTCTGCCTGAGCTTGGGTGCTTTATTGAAGTAGTTTTAAAATCAGTCACAATCTCTGAGCTGGAATAGTTGCCTTCCTTTGAGGGTAGGCTTTGGAAACTTTATTAGAGGTTTAATAAACAGGTAGAGAAGGACAAGGGGAGGACCAAACCTGCACTCTGCCCATGATTCCCTGCTGAAAGTGCACATTTCCCAAAAGAAAGGCACAGGAGGCTGCTGCAGGCACTGGAGACAAGCCCTGGCATCAGAGAGAAATGTGATCATGACTTCAGACGTTCAGCTTGAATTTCAGACCTGAATATATCCTTGAGACAGCAGAGCTCTCAGGAGGTGATCCTCCTGGGAAAGGAACTGCTGCTCTGCACAGGGTAATGTTGGAATTGATGAGGATTTATTGATAACCACGCTTTGGTACTTCTGTGTCCCAACCACTCGGACACCACAATGCTTAAAATCACACCTGACTTGTTGGATCTCTGACATTTTGTGTTCTGAGGCTCACCTGGCCTGGGCTGAGCATTCCTTGGTATGGCCTGGATGCCTTTGTATTCAACAAGAGGGACAATCCTGCTTTAACAGTTCCTGGAGCTGTCAAACCTCTGCAGAAATATCCTTATTCAAGGCAAAACTCCATGGTGTGAACAAAGTTTGGTCAGTCTGTAGTGGGGTTTATAGCTACCTTTTTGTCTCTCACAGCATAATTTGTGATTTGCTTTAAATTCACTTTTTAGGATTTTTTTTTTTAGCTCTTTTAAGCAGTTTCCTGGCTCTCAGTAATGAGAGATGAACAGTTGCTGCCTAAGATAAAGCTCCTCACTGCAGGCAAGACAGGCAATTACTCCTTCCACCTCCCAGTGTCCCTTGTTTATCCCATCCCAAGGACAGCGAGGATGTTGTTCCTGATTCAATTTGCTGCCGAGGCAAGTGCCAGGAAGATGGAATGGTATTTTCAGAAGCAGCAAAAATAATGACACTTCTTTCTGCGGAGCAAATTACAGCTGGATGCACAGGGTAACGTGCAAAATGCTCTTCCACTATTAAGTTGATTATCTCAATCCTGTTTAGTGGCTGAGCTTGCTTGCTGCTCCAAGGCAGCCCGATTTGGGAAATTCCTCTGCTTTATTCTTTTGCCATGGCTGCCATTTGGTGCACATGGTTTGCTGAGGCTGCTGTGGAACTTCCCCGTGCCAAAAGAATATTGCTGATGGCCTTGGTGTGTCTGCTGCTGCCATTCCTGCCGGAGACAATGCAAGAATTAGATGTGAGGTTCAGTTATTTTTCCCCTCAATTAGGGCAGTCAGAGGTATTAACTCCAGAGGAGAAGCCTCTCTGTTTCAGTGGGATTTTGGGGAGGATTTTGCAGTGTGTCAGGACAGATTCTCCGGGATCACTAACACTTGGGCCTTGGTACACGTATATTTAGGTCAGTTTTTGAATTGAGTGAAACTCTTGAGTTCTGTTCCCAGTTCTCTTTGCTCCTCTCAAGCTGAGATGTGTTTTTGCCAGCAAAACTTGAATTTCCAATTATGTAGAGAAAGAAGTCTTGTTCTTCCTGGTTTTTATCTGCTGATCTATACTTTATTACTAATGAGATTTAAAAGCATTAATTCCACAGAATTGCTGTGTGCATAAATATCCCAGGAACACTGCCTGCCCTACCAGTGTGTAAGGAATATTTATTTGCAGGAGGCTTGTTGATTTTTAACAAAACCGCTGACATTCATAGTCAATTCTTCCTCTCTGAATGCAGTACCATGTAGTAAAATTGTATTTTTATTATCCTGCCAGCTGCTTATCACAGTGAACATTCATCTCGTTTGACTAACAAACTGTTGTAAATATTGCAAAGAAAATCATTAAACTCACAACAGCTCATTTAATAGTAATAATTTGCCTGTATACAGGTTAAAATAATTTAAAATACATCAAATTCCTACAGATAGCATTTCTGGAGGACAAAGTGAAATTATCTGGGTGAGCAGTCATGTTTTTCTGACTGATTTGCTGACAGAGGAGGAGAGTCTGGCTGAATGACTCTGCTCTTCTCAGTTTTGGGTGTTCATAAGTCAGGAAAAGTGCCTGAAAACAGTGACACGAGTTCCTGTCATGGTGACATCCTAGGGAAACCCTGGGATTCTTGGGAATCACCATTTCAAAAGTAGCTGTAGAACTTCTGCCGGAATTTCTAGTGGGGGTTATGACAGAAATTCAAATAAAGAGAAAATTAAAATAGAATTTTGCCATTCAGTCAAAGACTGGAAGTAAAAAACCAACCAACCAATGACAAAGCATCCCCAAAAACCCCAAACCAAAGCGAAACAGAGAGGAAGGAATAGCTTTTTATCTGTTAAAAAGTTTGAAAAATGTTCTTTGAATGTAGTTTTAGGCATGTTTTCCATTCAGGAAATTGAAGCAGCCAGCCCAGATCTCACTGGACTCAGCTGCAGTTTTATTCCTCCCTGGAATCTGCTGTTTTCTTTGTGAGAATTTCTCTGTAAAAAGGAACTGCAGAGATCACAATCTGATGCTCATTAACACAGAGAGAAATTTTACATTCCTTTGCCAATGGAAAAGAGGTAATAAACTACTGATATCTATTTTACCTGGTCAGAGCTCTGTGGGGAAATCTTTATGAATAAAAATCGGCTCTAGCATCCCCATCATAGCTGATAATAAAGACAATTAATTTATCAAAGTGTCATATGGAGAAGGTAATTTCGAGCCTCTCACTGTCCCCTAATGGATGGCACAAGTCACCCAGGTAGTTTAAAATGTATTACCTTCAATTTAATTATAATAATAATAATTTTATACATATATATAACTGCTTTTTTCCCAGTCTTATGTATTCTCTGAAAGCTTTATTACAGTTCAAATAAAGTGCAGCTAAGGTTTGTTATCTGCTGTTTGGTTTTTTTTAGAGGATCTTTTAATTCCTTGCAATTCCTGCTGCACATTGGACTTACAAAATTAAACCACTCACTGTGCCTGTTGAGGACAAGGTTTAAAAGTTGTGCAAAACACACTTTATTGGCAGCTTCTTGTAAATGTGACTGCCCATGGAATGATCAAGTATTTTTGCTGTCACTGAGGTTTACATTAAATGTTAAATCCCCTCTTAAACCAGGCAGTGATGTGAACTGGTACTGCTGTTTTTTTTATATAATAAGGATATTTGTGATAAGGATATTCCAGAGTAAGTTCAGCCACTTTTCCAATGGAGCCTCTGGATGTCAGGCACTGCAGAAGCTGCTGTGAGAGGCTAGCCCAGCTATCTGAAGTCTTGTGTGCCTTTTGACTCCGAGATAAGGAGTTTGTCACACTCCTGGAAAGCTGGCATCAGCTGTTTCTGGAAAAACGTGCTGCTGATCTCTAGCAACACATTCTAGAGCATGAGTGAACTCTGGCTGGCCAGAGGAGAATGCTTGAAATTTAATATAAAAATTTAATATATTTATGTATGATATATGTTAAATATATGTTTAATATATTTAATATATTTAAATTTAATATATCATTTAATAACAGGTCGTGCTGAAGCGGTTGCACAGCAGTTAAAGCTGGGTATGAATTGCTTTGCCTGCCTCTGTAATTACTGTCTTGGAAGCAGCAAAGGCATAATTAGGGGTGTGGGTGCTGCGGAGAGCCTCGTGCATGGCTGTTTGATTTGATAGCAGCCTTTGAGAAGGGCAGAGATAGGCCCTGTTCTACTCTGACTTCAAACACACCCAATTCTTGCATGTGCACAATGCCACAGGCTATTTGTAACCCACTGTCCCTGGTTCTTATTTCATATTCTGGGATTTTAAACTTTTTTTAAATAGAAAAAGAGCCAATGTAATTACCTGCAGGTTAAGTTTTTATAGCTTTAATAAAAACTTAATAAAGACGTGTTCCTCTGGCAGGTCATAAGATTTCAGTAGGTTCCTGATCTTTTGGCCTTAGGAAGGAGAAAATAAGTATTTTCCTTGGTCTGAAGGGGTGGGAAATGCTTCCAGAAAATCCCACAAATCCATGTTAGGTTTAAGGGCAGGGCAGTTCTGGTGCACAAGGGTGTGGGTGGGAATGGGAGGGACAGGGTTACCCAACAGTCCTGATAAGAACTCCTGATCTTTCATGAGGATTCTTGCGGTGTTTGGTTGTTTTAAACACGAGCATGAAATGTCGACAAACTGTAATTGTTCTCAGAGAAAGCTGTGCTGGGGAGCTGTTCATAAATTGTAGTACTTTACTTGGTTTGTATAATGTTACATAATGCTATAAAAACTCTCTTTTTGCCAATAATTCTCCGTGAGGCACAAAATTCTCAATAAAAACCGTCCCCTTGCTGTCGGGCATTTCACCAGCATCTGTCACTGTATAAACACAGCTATTAACAGTTTTTATCTTTCTGAGTAAGAAAACTTCATATATCCTTAATTAAACCATCAGTGCAGAATTAACCAGCATGAATATTCCAGTAATGTGTTGCTCATGACTTCATCATCTGGAATAAAGCTGGAATGTTTGGGATGTTTGTGTTGTGCCTCATTCTGCAGAGCAAACACTGTCCTTTGAAAACCCCCTGTTCCCACTCCTGTCACACCAGTGGTTGTTGGATTGGCCCCAAAACTGGGGAGATTTTCTGGCCACTGGAGTGAAAGTCAGTGCAGAGGTTTTTTTTGGGTCCTGGACTTCTGTTGGGACAGCTGAGGTGTTTTTGCTGATTTCTAAATCAACCTGGGCTACTTCGTGTGTTTGCCATCCCTAGCTGGGCCTTCCCATTAAAAACTGCTTTTTTATTCTCTACCCCATTAGTTAATTTGCAATTCACCAAATCCAGCATATTTCTAACCAGTTGTAGAGCTGAAGCTCTGTTCAGGACTTTCAGACAGCAGGACTTTATCTTGCAGGACTGTCAGATGGCATCTGCCAAAACTCCCGGGGTGCCTGTGCGCTTGATCAGCTTTTAGGAGAGCAGCTCCTTTGTGTGTGCTCAGGAACAGATCCATCACATCACCCGCTAAGCAGCCCTCTAGCCGGGGAGATAAGGGAAGCTGTCTCTTGTCAGGATTTCCTACTCCTTGTTTTCTGCTCTCCTCAAAAAATTCTGCTTGGAAATGACATCTCTTAGAGATTTAAAGCCTTTACTTGCTGCCATTCTTTGTCTGTGTGACTGAGCTGTTGGGAGGGCCAAGTCTGATTTTCAGCAGAGCTGATCCTGTGTCACATGAAGCAGTTTCTGCTGGGAGGCTCCCAGAGATCAGAGCACTGAAGAAATGAAGAAATGTGTGGCTGAGTGCAGCAGCTGTGGGTGAGGCTGTTGGAGCAGCAGCTTGGGGCTGAGGTGAGCTTTTACAGTACAGAGCTTTTACATGAGCAGGACTGGCCTGGAGAGGCAAAGTCAGCTCACGGCAGGAGGAGAAGCAGGAATGCCACGAAGGGAAGCTTTACTCGTGTTGTACTCCATGTGGTATGTGGTGGTTGTTGCTCCAAGCCCATCCAGCCTGGCCTTGGGCACTTGCAGGGATGTGGCACCCACTGTGTCTCCTACAGGCACACGTCAGTGTAGCTGGTGTTCCCTGGCAGTGTGTGAGGAGCGGCCATGCCCATGGTTTCTGTCCAGGTGTCTGGGAGGAGCTGGCTCTGGGCTGCTGGTGCTCCCCTGTGTGGGTGCAGCAGGTTGGAGCAGTTGTCCCACACGGATCCCCGGGGGTGGGAGCTGCCCTGGGTGGGTTCCTCCTGCACAGCCCACGCTGGACAAGTGCTCACAGGCAGCAAATTGCTCAAACCTGTTTCCCCGAGGGTTTCTCTCAGCTCAGGCTGTTGTGTGCACAGCACCTTGTAGGAGGAGTAACACAAAACGTATATAAACACAAGCATGTCTAGAATGTGTATTTCACAGCGTTAAGTGCAAAGCTGAGGGAACATTTCTTGTTGTATTTGAATGAGCTGCTTCTCCCAGGGTTCAGCTGGCGTGGGGGACCTGTCACAGCACAGTAACCTCATCTGGCAGGAGCTGCCCCAGCAATGCAGCTTCCTGGGATGGACTGAGGGTGAACAAGGCTGTTTTTAGGTGAATGAGCTTGGATATTGATGCCTTCTGTTTGTTCTAGTGTGGTCTGTGCCTGTGGTGTGTTACAAGCGAGTTCTGGGCTGGTTGGGCAGCACAGTTTATCTAGGAAGAAGCATGGACAGCAAACACTAGAACATGCTAAATATTTCTCTGTGCTGAGTGGCTCTTGGTACAAAATGTGAATGGCTTTTCAGGGCATAAATCTCATCAGTGCTACCCTTTCCTTTGCTGTGCAGCTGCCCTGCAGGCCCTGAAGCGCAAGAAGAGGTACGAGAAGCAGCTGGCACAGATAGATGGCACGTTATCAACAATCGAGTTCCAGAGGGAAGCCCTGGAGAATGCCAACACCAACACTGAAGTGCTTAAGAACATGGGATTTGCTGCTAAGGCTATGAAAGCTGCTCATGACAACATGTAAGTTATTATTCCCTCCTGCATCTTTCCATGGCATCTGTAGTTTGGTGTTGCTTAGATCTGTTGAATGCCAGCTGTTTCATACTGAAGGTGGAGCTGGAGTAGCAAAACCTTCTTTTGAAGGGCTCTAATTTAAACTAAAATGGGACAAAATACACGATGATCGATGCTTCCTTAGTTTACTGCTGTTTTATTTTCTGCACTTACCAAAAGCTGAGTAGCACCAGTGTAGTCTATGGAAAATGGGAGCCTGCAGCAGTTACAGATCCATCTCATAGCAGCAAGAATTTTAAGCCTCAAGGGGAGACTTAAAACTTCTTTCTGTGCAGTGGAGTTGGTGTATGTAGCAATAATTAAAGGTAAAATTGCATTATGGGAATGTTGTGCTTGCTCCAAAAGCAAATATTGTGGATGTAATAATGCTGAATCAGGGAAGAGAGAAAATTATTATTAATATCAGTGGTGCAGAACAAAACCTCTCTTTAGTGTCTGTACAACTGCTGGGAGCTAAGCTTGCAGGGAAAAGTTAAAAATACATCTCTAATTGTGTTGAGACCAGAGGGGTAAAATCCAGACTTGCATGCAAAGTGTATTTTGAGAAAAGGCCTTGGAAATGTCACTGTGGTGTGACATTTCTGCAGAACCCAAGAAATACAGTTTTAAATGTTGATTTAAATGTTGGTTGTTCCTTTCTTTTCCAGGGACATTGATAAAGTAGATGAATTAATGCAGGACATTGCAGAACAGCAAGAGCTGGCAGATGAGATCTCTACAGCCATCTCCAAGCCAGTAGGATTTGGGGAGGAATTTGATGAGGTATGGATTTCAATTTGCTTCTGTTTTTATCAGTGAGTCATGGAATCCTTTGGGTTGGGAAGCCTTGGGATCATGGAGTCCAACCACTAATCCAGCACTGCCAGCCCCATCACTGACCCTGAGCACCACATCAGCATGGCTTTTACATCCCTCCAGGAGCTGGGACTCCGAGAAGATCCTTCTCTGGAGATGTGCATGTGGTGTGTGCCTGGGTGTAGTTCTGGGGGGTGAAATCTCTCCTGGAAGTTGTTGGTGGCTGTGACCTGGACTTTATGCTGAGAGTGCTCTGTATGGCCTGACCTGAAAAGATTTGATTTCTCCTTCCCTTCTCTGCTTTCCCCACCCTCCTCACCCTCCAAGAGATCCAAGTACAGAAATCAGTTTATAATCAGACTCATCTCCTCACTTTGCTCTGATCCTGTGCATTTATGCTATTTTCTTCAATAATACAATCAGCTAAATCTACTTCTTAATAAATATGACTTAAAGTTCCTTCTTTTTTTTCTTTTTTCTCCTTACAAACCTAGGATGAACTCATGGCAGAGCTAGAGGAACTAGAACAAGAAGAACTAGACAAAAACTTGCTGGAAATCAGTGGTCCGGAGACAGTACCACTACCAAATGTGCCCTCAATATCAATACCCTCCAAGCCAGGTATGGCTCAGCCTTTCCCTGAAGCATCCTGAATTGTTAAAAATGTTCTTATTTATCTGCCAGCTCCTTGGATTTGGGAGATTGGGCTGCAGGAATTGCTTCCTGAATCCCAAATCACACCCAGTGCCCTTTCTCTGTGGGGGAAACCTGCCTTTCGCAGAAGCACGGAAATCACTCCCTGTCACAGGAGCAGATGTTTTCCAGCTCATCCAGGTTATCTGCAGCCTGGATGATGCTCAGGGAACAGTGGAGGTGCGGGAAAAGGAAGCCTTTTCCAGGTGCTGCTGGCCCAACAAGGAAATAACCTTGAAAAACACCCTGGGACTGTAAAAGGGAGTGGACAGTAAATTAACTCATAAAATCATTAAAGCTGGAAAAGACCTCCAGGGTCATCCAGTCCATCCATTAGCCTGGTTTGGATTCCCCCATGGATCCATGCTGCATTGCTGCTGCTTTGGGTTTTAATTTGATCCCTGCTTTTCTGGCTTTTGGGAAGATCTACCCTTAGGTTCTCCTCTTTGGGAAGACAGTACTCAAACTGTAGGGTCATCCCAGTCCTGGAGCACATATCCAGGGAATTCTAGCTAGTGGGAGGATTTTACACGAAGGAAGAAATGTTTGTATTTACACAGAAGGTTCAAAGCTGCTGGTAAATCTGAACTGCTGCCTCTTGTATGAACTGAAGTGATTCCTCATGGCATTCAGCTGGTTGGGACACCTCTGGCAGCATTTATGGGATATGAAGCTTACAATGCTATTTTGCTGAATCTGTGTGAAAACACTAAGTTGCAGACTTTGCAGCTCTATTCCATGTCCTTACTTAGGGAAAAAAGTCCGAAAACCCAGAGGATGAAAACAATCCCAATTGGTCAGTGTAACTAGAATTATCCTGCTGCCTTTCCAGGCTTGGATGGATGTGGGAAGCAGCAGCACTGCCAGACACCAAGGTTGTGCTTTGTGCCACTCCTCCTTGTGTGTTACACTGCTTTTATTCTGACATCAGGAATTTGGTGTTTTCCTAGCTGTGTTTTGCCAGGCAGAACTGCTGACCAGGGTTGGTGAGAGGAGTTCTATCAGAATATCTGAAATCTAAGACTATCAGATTCAGGAGGAATAATTTAAATAAACCTGTGCATTACCTTTTTATTGCCTGGCTGGTTTAATGAGGTTTTTTTCTCTGAGTAGTTTTAAAGCATAATGTCTTGGACCCAGACATACTCTTTGCATTTTTTGATTGCACACAAGTAAAAGGTGTTGTAATTGTGGACATATTTAAGGAGCTACACTGCATAAAACTTACGAAAACTTCCTAAAATAATAAAAATTGTGTACAATTTTGGTAATAAAAGATATGAGCATAAGGCTTGGTGTTTCATAGGATTTATGTTAAACTGCTTTTGGATGGAAATCAGAATTCCATTAACGTCTTTAAGTGGCACTTTCTGCTTCAATAAAGCTGCCTCCAGGGCTGGCACTTGGGAAAAATCTGGATTCTGGGGTGGTGTAGGGTGGGGATTTTGTGGAGGTTTATTTTTTTAACCTAAATTGTTTTTCACTTAGGATTGACTTAAAACTGGGATGAAAAGTTGGGTTGTGATTACCATGGGTCAGAATTCTAAAAGGAATACTTTGCCTAATTGTTCAGGATCACGTGTAATTGTCTTTTTGGGAATTATAATGTGTCTTTTGAGGTAAAGCTGACTCTGTTACCACCTTTTTATTCACTGAAGGGAAAATGACCATGAGCTTTCCTGCTTTTCCAGTTCTCAGGAGCTGCCTGGATTTTGGCTTTAATCAGTCTGAATGAGGAATTTTGTTGGTGGTGGTAATGAAGAAATTAAGGCAGAAGCTGTTTCTGTTAAGTGGGAGCTGGAGGAGCTTAATATAGAAACCCAAATTCCAGACTTGTACAAATGAGAGGTCTGGAGCTTGGAGCTGACTCAGTTTTCCTGATGTTCCATTTGGAGGAGTGACACAAACCACTTGGACCAGGAATTGTTTCACTCTTTCTTCCTTTTTTTTTTTTCTCGTTTTTCAAAATGATTGCAGCTATTTGTGGGTTCAAACCTCTTTTTGCTGAATTAATGGAAACTGGACTTGTCATGTTATGACAAAGAGCAGCATTTTCTCCCCTGAACAACCAGGAATGAGGAGAAGGTGGCTCCAGGCTGCTCCCTCCCATCCACACCCACCCAGCTGCCAGGGAGCACAGGAGAAGGGCAATAGGATGTTCCCAGGGCTCTCCAGCCCCTCCAAATTCTGTACCTGCCTGACCCAAACACCCCATATTCCTTGCATTTTGAGGGCTGAATGATGGATTTATTCTTGATGGGGAAGAGATTAATGAGTTTCTGTAAGAAGCTGCATCCTCTGAAAGGGAATTGGAGGCTTGGAAATTATGGGAAAACATCAGAACTTAACTTTTCATGCTGACTGCATTCTTCCTGTGCAAACTGTTGTTTTTTCCACTCCAGGTGGGAATATCAGGAAGTTTAGCCCATGCTGGCTCTTTCAGCAAAGCACCTTTTACTTCAGTTCTAAAAGGTTTTTTGTATTTTTTGTCCACAGCTGGCCTTAGGTGCTTCAACTACTGATTTGTCAGTGGCACCAGGTCACTGGGTTCTGTCAGGATTGCCACTCACTTGTTCTCTTCTGTGATTTTGCAGCCAAGAAGAAAGAGGAAGAAGAGGATGATGACATGAAAGAGCTGGAAGCTTGGGCAGGAACCATGTAACCACAGCAGCACCTGGCTGGAAAAAAGACTTTGGTTACCTATCCTGGGTGCAAATGTGTTTTGTTGAGGAGGAAACATAAGCAAAATGTCTTTATCTTTCATTTTAACCCAGAGCAGTGGGAACTGCATTGCTGTTTTCTGCATAGCATGGTCTGCCCAGAGGAGAGAAGGGGGAGCAGGGGAATTGCCTGCTGTCGATACGGTTGAATTTCTGTAGAAAAGGTATTTGCAAAATCAAACACTCAGCTTTTGGACTGTGCTCCTGCCACTGCTGGATCTTCATCTTCAATTTGGGCCATATATTGAATTGAAATAAGCTGAAAAAACACTCTGTAATTTTAAGTC
The DNA here is from genome assembly GCA_013397955.1 of Grantiella picta. Lineage (NCBI taxonomy): Eukaryota > Metazoa > Chordata > Aves > Passeriformes > Meliphagidae > Grantiella > Grantiella picta. Next base: position 194,864 of record VZRM01006583.1, read on the forward strand.
AGTTTAAGTGTGTCTAGGAGTCTTGTAAGGCATTTAAAAACCAGGAAAAGTCGTAAGCCCCCGTTGGCTTCTTTATTGTGTTTTAGGTGCAAGAATGCTTTAGGTTTTTAGTTCTTTGCAGTTCTATTTATATCCCTTGACTGCTGTGTGGCCAGCCCTGTGTCTGTCACCGCAACGACGTAGTCACTGTGCCCATTTTAATTGGTGAGAATGATTTGCGATTGATCCACACTCTCTTGAAAGTAGGGAAGGTTTCAAGTCCAGTTGTACATTTTTCTACATAGCACTACAATGTTTATTGCTTTTTGGTGATAATTGATAACCCATCCAGATACATGCACACAATTATTTTAATTAAGAAACTACTATGGATTGCACTGTATTAAATATCTCGATTAATTTTCACCTGTGGCTGCTGTTGTCAGTTCTGTGTCCTGTTTCAATCACCTGGCTGTGGTTTAGGTGTACTTTGGCCTCTCTCTACATGAGGGACATCCACTCTAAAGCCAGCTGACCTTTGGCTGGGCTCTGCTCCCACGGAATAAGGGACAGGAAAGGAAAGAACTGCACCAGGGGAGGTCCAGGGTGGACATCCTGAGGAATTTACCCATGGAAAGAGTTGTGAAACACTGGAATGGGCTCTCCAGGGAGGTATTGGAATCCCCATCCCTGGAGGTGTCCAAGGAATGTCTGGGCATGGCACTCAGTGCTCTGGGCTGGTGACAAGGTGGGGGATCAGGCACAGGTTGGACTTGATGATCTTGGAGGGCTTTTCCAACCTCAGGGATCCTGGGATTCTGTTCTATGTAAAAATCCCTCCACTGAGGAGAAATCAGAGCTGAATTAAGTTTGAAGCAACAGGTTTAGGAACAGCACTGGGGCCCTTGGCTTTATGTTTTTCATCATGGAAATGATCTCTGCTGTGCAATTTGCTAACAGATGTTGTTCAAGCAGCTGTATTTTATCCTAGGAATTACAGGGGAGCATCTCAAAGGCAGTGAAGTGTCCAGCAGAGGCATTCAGGTGGAGCTGGGAGGGAAAACCCAATCCCATCAGCACTGTTATGCTGTTCAGCTGCTGATGTTGGAGCTCAGGAACTGGGATCGGCAGAGGCAGCAGCTGCAGCCCAGCTGTGTCCTGGGATAGCTTGGCTTTCCTGCTCACTCAGCTTTACCTGAGCACAGGGCCTGCTCTGCACAGAGGAGGAAATGCAGCACGGAGGGTGTGTTGTGCTTCCTGGTTACTTTGAGCCACACAGTGATGACAATCTCAACCCTTACATCTTCTTTCTTGATCCTTTTAATAAATGATGGGGTGTTTTCTTAATCCTACAATTTATTAAAATGTCTGAGGACTGGTCACCTTTGTCCTTTGGGTATCACAGAATTCCTTATTTATTGCATAATATCAATGAACAGCTGAAATGTTTACAGTAAACATTTTGCTGTCTTGCTCAGTCTGGTTCTGAGGGCAGAACTTCCCTGTCCAGAGCACCACAGGGCAGTGGAGAAGGAAGCAGCTGTCCCTGCCAGCAGTTTCTCTAGCTGCCTCCCAGTGCCCAGGGTTTTGCTTTCCTGGGAAAGCCAGTCCAGTTCCTGCTGGGAAACTCCTCTCAATTAACTTGCCCTTGTCAGGCAACTCAATTTTCCACTGTGTCAGTGTTGTCTTGTGGAGCTGTTAAAGGAGACAAGCAGAAATCTGGGATTCACATGTTTTGAGTTTATGGATAATCCTTGTTTTTTAAATCTGAGGAAGGTGGAAAGCATTGTCACTGTTGTATGTGTTTATGAGGGTGATTCATTCAAAGCAGGGTGAAAAGCTGTGGCTGCCCCTGGATCCCTGGAAGTGTCCCATCCCAGGCTGGACAGGGCTTGGAGCAACCTGGGACAGTGGAAGGCGTCCCTGCCCATGGCAGGGGGGGATGGAATGAGCTTCAAGGTCTCTTCCAACCCAAACCACTCTGGGATTCTCTAAAACACAGACTGGGCTGAAGGGCCTCATCCCTGCCTTTCCCTTGAAATACTTTCAGCCTTGTATGGAGGCAGTGGCTGTTGTGCAGGTGGAGAAGCCAGGACACGGCATTTGTACTCAGATCCAAGGGAAGCACAACGCCAGGAGGCTCAGGGAGGCAGTTTGGATTTGTGCTGCACATTTGGGTTGGGAGAGGCAGGAAAGAGATCCCTCCTTGGTGGCTGCTCATGGTCCACTCACCGCAAGGATCTGTGTTTGTACCTTTGGAACAGGGTGAACACATTTGGAAAAGCATTTGGAAAAGCTGAGAGGCGGAGGTGGATAAACAGGATAAATAAACCTGAGCAAACATCACCCCTGGGGCTGGAGAGCCCTCGTGTTGTGCAGCAGGTGGGGTCTGTTCTCTCCAGGAAAAATGGAAATCCATAGCTCTGCCCAGTACTGCTCTCTGTCAAATTGATCTCAGGCTGGATCTTTACCTTTCCAGGCGTATCAATGGCTTTCCCATGTGCCTTTCTGCTCCTCTCTCCACGAGATGCTCTTCTGGGACTGTTCTAAGACACGGACATTTAACTGTGCTAAAGAGGCAGGGAATGGGGGTTCCATCAGCCTCTGGGGAAGGAAATTGCTCTCCAGCTGCTTCCCTGGTGAGTTGTTAGTGTGAGTTGGGTTAGTAATGGGGTAGTAGTGGGTTAGTAGCAGATTCTGGGGAGCTGCTTGGTGCTGAAAGCTCTCTGGAGAGCTTTTGGCCTCACGTGGAAGCTGGTAAGTACAGGAGCACTCTCGGGATGTGCTGAGGGGAATGTCCTCACTGCAATTACTTGAAGCATTTGAGGGAAAGCACAAATTCTCCAGAAAAAGCCATTGGATCCTCATCTGCTCTGCCTGCAGGGAAGTGTCCCCCGGAGCCACACCCAGGCTATGACACTCCCTTAGGAGTGAGAGGTCATGGCTGTCACTTCAGTGCCATAACCAGGTGCTTCCCCCTCTGCCACATCCCCCCTTCCTGTGACACCTCACCCCTTGGGATATGGTCTGGGTCATGGTCCCTCCTGACCTTGTTTCACTGCCAGGCCAGCCCTGCTGCAGCTCTCACAGGAGCACATCCCAGCTCCCTGGCTCTGCCCCCACCTTGTCTCGTGTCAGTGTCACTGTCCAGTTGCATTTGCTCCCAGTTTTCCTACCCCTAAGCTGACCCTCACTCTCTGGAGTCCTGCATGTGTGTCGGTGCTGGGTTTTCCTGCAGGGCTGATGGGTGCCATGGTGCTGCTGTGGGTGCTGTGGGATGTGCTGTGCCCCAGCTGGAGCTGGGAGCCCCTGCCTTGCTTGCTCTGGAGGGAGCTTGAGGGACAGACCTGCTGCTCTGGAGGTCCCAGCCTGGGCTAAGCTGCTTGTGCTTCTCCCTCCCTCAGATCTGCCCCCCCTGCTAAACCCCATCACGGAATCCCACCGGGCACTCCTGTGATGCTGCAGCTCCTCCCTCCCCAGGCACAACCCTGGTGCCACATCCCGGGCTTCTGGGGACACCTCTGTCACTCTGGGTGCCAGGCGAGGGTTTGACAGCTCAGGGCATCCAAACAGCACAGAGGGCTGGGGACCCCCTTGGCTGCACTGGGGCTGCCTTGCTGGGGGTTCTCCCGGGGTTCTCCATCCCTCCACAGCTCCCCTGGGATGCACTCCAGCATGTTCCAGCCTTCTGGGTTATCATGGCGCTGTGGCTCCCACCACACAGATGCCAACACCAGTGACAACTCTCTAATCCCTTTGCAGGTGTGTTTAAATCTCATTGCTTTCATTAAAAGCACTCAGCTCATTGAAGGCCCTGGATGAAGTGTGTTTATGGAATTAGCCTGGAAGGATGAGTTTGTTCTCCCTCAAGAGGTGTAACACCACTAATTGGCAGAACAGGTTAATCCCTTTATTAGGGCTCTGCTGAGAGGACCCTCAGGTTGACATTTGCATGCAATGCCCAACGCTCCCTCTCTCTCCTGCTCATATTTAACATTATTTTGGTTCTTATGACAAAATTGCACTGCTCATCTGGAAAGCTCTTGCCTTTCTAAATCCCTCTCGTGTTTGGCTGCTCAGCCCCATAAGCAAAGAAAAGAGCTCTCAACTTCATTTTCAAACATCAAGGTCCATTAAATGGAAGTGATGCTTTCCAGATCTTGTGGCTCTCAGCAGCCCACTCTTATCCCTCCCTCCCTCCTCCCCTCCCCTGGCTCCAGGCCTTCAGCTCTGCTGGACATCTCCTGAGCTGCTCACCTGGCAGGATTTTGAGGCCATGTTTTAGGGCATTGTGAGAGTTTTCCCCATCCTTGTCTGTGCTAAGGGAACCTGGTGACATCCTGTGTCACCTCAGAGCTGCGGCTGACAGCTTCCCCTTCCCCTGTGGCTGTCCCTTGGGACTGAAGGAGGGGTGGTTGGTTGGATCCAGCTGGGTCTGGGGTTGGCTCATGTCACCCTCCTGCTGTCCTTGGGGCTCTCCTGCCCTCTGCTGAACTGTCCACCTTCCCTCGTGCTCCTGCTCTTGGTCCCATCCTCCTTCCTGACCAGCTCCCTGTGTGTGATGGGAGGAGATTTTCAGAGGGATGTGGCCAGCAGGAAACAGGGACATGAAGTGCAGGGCTTGGGCAGAGCTTCCCCATCCACGGTGAGTTCTCCAAAACCTTTGCAGCTCCTGGAACTCACCTGGGCATTAGGGAGGAGATGGCTTTGGGAATAGGTAGAACTGAGGCTTCCAGGGCTTTGTAGAGTCCTGACAGGGCAGCACTCTGGCTTCAGGATCCCAAATGTCCCAGGCACCAGTGGGGTTTGGACTGGGCTATCCTGCCACACAACCTAAAAGCTTTTCCTGCTGCTTGGCTCATTGTCTCTGCTGTGCTTGCAAAATCCTCGGATTTGGGTTGGAAAGGACATTAAACTCATCCAATTCCACCCCCTGCTATGGGCAGGGACACCTTCTACTATCCCAGGGTGTGCCAACCTGGCCTTGGACACTTCCAGGGATCCAGGGGCAGCCACAGCTTCTCTGGGCACCCTGTGCCAGGGCCTCTCCACCTGACAGGGAATAATTCCTTCCCAATATCCCGCTCTCCATGCCAGCTCAGTCTCTGCAGTGGCACACAAAAACCTTTCCAAGCCATGCTGGAGCACGGGACAGTCTGCAGTTTCCCACTGGAACACCTGGAGGCAAAACTGCCTTCCTGGACAGACAGACAGACGTGGGACAGCGGGATGCCTCCCTGCTGTGGGGCTGCTGGCACAGCTGGCAGCACAGCAGCATCTCCTGCCCACCTCCCTGGCTCTTTCCCGAGATTCGGGGGTCACTAACCCTGGCAGTAACCCTGGCACTTTGCTGGGCACAAAGCCACTCGCCCGAGTGCAGGGCCCGAGCTGGGGTGCTCTGCCAGCCCCGAGCTTCAGCCAGGGGCACAAGGTGATCCCAGGGGGCACAGCTGATGCTGCTGAGGACACCCTGACAAGGTCACTCGCACCCAAAGGTAGCAGTGGCTCATCACCCAGCATCGCCTTTCCCTGGAAAACCAACTCCCCCCAAAACACTTCCTGTGCCCCTCTCCTGAACCCCACTAAACCTCCATAAATTAGAGACCAATATTTCTGTGCTCTGATAGGGTCACTGGCTGCCAGCTGTTCATACAAAACATTTTTTCCCACTTTCATTTCCAGCTCGCTTTCCCCAGGGGTGCAGCCCGGCCCCTGCATGGCTCCAGTCCCCATTTCCAGCCGCTCTGCTGCTTTCCTGGGCACCCAGAGCCTGCAAACCTCGAGGAAAGTCTTCCTCACCCAATCTCCCCGGCTGAGTCCGCTGGTGCCAGCGGGGTTTGGGGATGTTGTTGGTGCTCAGATGAGCATCCTGAGGCAGCGCAGTTGCTCCCCAGGATGTTTTGGGAGAACACAGCGGAGGAAAGGGTTATCCGAGAGGGATTTGCCAGCAGAGGGCAATGCCGGGATGAATTTCCCTCCGTTTGCTCTCAGCTCTACCTGACCAGCAATGACATGGAGATAAAACACAGATCACCCTTATATATTGCAATATGGAGCAGCTCTGCCTGGCACATAAGTTAAACTACGAAGTTAAAGTTAAAATACAAAGAAGAGGGAGAAAAAGGGGAAAAAAAGAGCATTTTTAGTTGAACAGCTGGTGATGCCTCAGTAGCCACCACCGTGAACTGTCACAGCACTTCCCAATCCAATACCTGACATTGTTTCTCAGCCTCGTTCAGTTCGGTTCAGTTTCACCTCAGTCCTGAGCAAATATTGACGCATCTCATATAACCCCACCAGTACATCCTGGAGCACTTCCTTCTGTTTGCAGGGAGCTTGGTACCCTGCATACCCCCTGGCCAGGAGCCAAGGGACATGAGCACAAAGTAAAGCAGAAGAGCAAAAGGACACAGAGCAGAGGGGCTGTGTGGGCATGGGGATTGCTGGGAGAGCTTTTTGGAGCTCAGGGATGCTCTTTGCATGTGCCTGCCCAGAGCAGGGGTGTCAGGGCAGGGTGGCTGTGGGTTCATCCCCTGTGCCAAGGGACTGTGGTGTCCTGGTCTCACTGCAAAATCCGCCAGGGCACCTTTCTAGCATTTGTGCTCAGAGAGTGTTAGCACTAATCTTCCTGATCTCTGCTCAGTTAATTATCTTTCTCCACACTTCACCCCTCCCACTCCTGATCCACAATCCGTGGTGCCTTCTCAGCATGGACACAAACACTGACCCTGCAGCTGAGGCTTCATCTCCAGCTGTTCACTCTCAATTTCAGGTCTCACTTGAAGTCTTCACCTTAAATTCCTTTAAAAGCTTCCTTCAATCCGCCTGTGATCTGCTCCCACTGATTGGGGTGTCCCTCCCTGTGACACCCCCTGCTCCCACACCCCACAAACCAGCTTCTCCCACAGGTGATGCTCACTCCTAGCAAGGTCCAAGAAACCAGGACAGAACAGTACTAAGGGCATGCTTTGGAATTTATTTATGGGCACAGGTACAACAGGCAGTTCTGTATTTAACCCTCCAGCAGCCTGGTGGAGATGGGCTGTGTTATTCCATGGTTATGGAAACAAGGTGAGGAGCTGCTCTGGAGATGTAAGGGGTATTTTAGGCTGGGACAGCAGGGAGAGAAAAGCCATAAAGACCCTCAGAGGAATGTGACTGCTGAGAAAGGAGCAGGTGAGGTGAGGGAGCCTGGTGGCCTCAGTGTGGCCATGTAAGACTTGGAGGGACCCAAAGGAAAGACGGGGACAGAGAATTCAGCAGGGCCTGTGGGGAGAGGAGAAGGGGGCATGGCTGGAAACTGAGGGAGGGCAATTTAGTTTCTATCTGTGAAAGAGGTTTTTTTGAGGAAGTGTGGCTGGTGAGACATTGGCACAGACTGTGGATGCCCCACCCCTGGGAACATTCTAGATCAGGCTGGATGGGGCCCTGAGTAACCTGGTCTGGTGGGAGGTTGCAAAGGTCGGAATGAGATGATCTTTAGGGTCCCTTCCAAGCCAAACCATTCCAGGATTCCATCATTGTATGAGGCCCATCCACCACCGTGGAGTGGCACCAGAACTTCTGTGACATCACAGCTCCCAGAGTGCTCCAGATGGAACTTCCAGGGAAGCAGCACAATGCACCCTTCACCTGCTGCCAGTGGTCACTTCTCACTCACTCTCCGTGACATCTGTCAGTCCTAAATTGTTCCTGTCTTCTGGACTTTTCCTGCTGTCTGGACTGAAGCACCAATGCCAGCAGGATGTGCACTCCTGTCCCAGTGAAGGTACAGAGCTATTCCAGGGAGCTGGGCACCCCCTGACTGCCTGGGCAGGCTGCAGGCCTGTGGGGATGATGTGGGACAGGGACTCCACTGTGAGGTTGTGCACCTGATGCAGCCTGACAGAGACACTGAAGAAGAGATGGAAGTGGACATCATGGTAGATAATGAAGAAATGATGGAGGTGGATGTGGAAGAGTTTGACGATGAGATGGAGGTTGATGTGCAGGATGACTCTGAGGAGATGTAAGTGGATGAGGAAGATGAGGAAGAGCCCATGATCCTGGGATGAAGACCGACCCCAGCAGCAGGACAGGCAGGTGCTCGCCACGCCCTGCCCACGGGCACAGTGGGTCCCCTGCAGCCAGGCTGGGGCTGGGCTGGGTGGCACCACACAGGGACACGGTGCCCCAGGGCATCCCTGGATTCTGGTGGCACAAGCACCACCCCCGGCCTGCCCTGCACTTGCTTTGGGCCACACCAGCCCCGTCCCAGCGCCTGAGCCCAGCTCCCAGCCCCAGCCAGGCTCAGTGCTGGCGGCAGCGTGCCGCTGTGCCAGCGTGTGCCAGCCTGGGGGCACGGGGAGCAGCCCTCAGGGCCGCAGGGGAGTGACCGTGCTGCTTGCTTCTCTTCCAGGACTGACGGAGAGGCTGGCCATGCCAGACGTAGCTGTTTCATTTTGTACAAATGTTTTATATCTTTTTCTTCACTATTTTTCTGTAAATACATTTATTAGGTAGCTGTTGTTATACAGGCCCTTCTGTAAATACGTTCTACAGATTGTTGTTGTTATAAAGATTCTTACATTGTAAATACATTCTGCAGTTCTCTGTTGTTGCTGCTCTTCTGTGAATGAATTGTCCTTGTTTGTCACAGCCTGGGTCTCCTTGCCATTCCTTTGGGCATGGGCAGCATTGCTAGACTCTGTGGCTTCCACTTGCTCTGGGTTCCTGGGGCTGGTGGTCTCTGGGGGGGCTGGCATGGCCACCCCAGGGCTGGGGGTCCCTGTGCACAGGGGGATGCCACTGACAGAGGTCCCACTGTCCCTGCAGTTGCTCTGCACACACTTGGTGTCTGTAGGGNTCTGCAGTTCTCTGTTGTTGCTGCTCTTCTGTGAATGAATTGTCCTTGTTTGTCACAGCCTGGGTCTCCTTGCCATTCCTTTGGGCACGGGCAGCATTTCTAGACTCTGTGGCTTCCACTTGCTCTGGGTTCCTGGGGCTGGTGGTCTCTGGGGGGGCTGGCATGGCCACCCCAGGGCTGGGGGTCCCTGTGCACAGGGGGATGCCACTGACAGAGGTCCCACTGTCCCTGCAGTTGCTCTGCACACACTTGGTGTCTGTAGGGACAAAGACCCGCAGGCCCTGTCCTGTGGGAGCAGAGCTGAACCTGCATGGTCCTGCAGAGCCTCGCCCACGGCTCTTCCCTGGGTAGCCCTGGCACTGCTGAGGCTGCGCTGGGCTGGGGCACCCCTGCTCCTGGGCACCCCGAGGGGCTGGAGGGCTCTCCACAGGGCACAGGGGCCTCTGGCTTTGGCAAGAGCTCCAGGAATCCTTGGAGACAACCTTGGCTCAGTGGGCAACGCAGGGTGCTGCAGGCCTGGCCTCGGCTGCAGGGAGCCAGCGTGGCAGAGACACTGCATCCCCGTGGGCAGGATTTGCTTTGGAGAAGGTGCTTGTGGGAGCACAGGGAGCTCCGAGCTGAGCTGGGTATGGACCCACGGCCTGGCCAAGGTGCCCCTTGCAGCCACTCTGGGCTGGGGGCAAGGGGACACCCGGGATCTGCTTCTAATGGATCACTGCAGACTCCACTAGGAACTGCCACGGTGGCAGCAGAACTCTGCCCAGCACAGGCCTCATTCCTTTGATTATGTCCCTCAGCACCAGAGCTCCTTTAGTTCCTCTCCAGGGACAACACAACATTCCCCACGATTGCCCATGAAGCTGCAGCCCCCCCAGGGCTCATCCCTGCCCCCAGCTCTGGGGTCCTGGGCACAGAAGGACCTGGAGCTGTTGGAGTGAGAGCAGAGGAGGCCCTGGAGATGCTGCGAGGGCTGGAGCCCCTCTGCTCTGAGGAAAGGCTGAGACAGCTGGGGTTGCTCAGCCAGGAGAAGAGAAGGCAACAAGGAGGTCTCACTGTGGCCTCCCCGGCTGAGGGCTGGGCACGGGGGTGGCCCTGGGTTCTCATGAACCTGGGGCCAAGTCCTCTCCTTAATTAGAAAAGAAAAAAAGTATTCAATGGCAAAGAAAAAGGGCAGATGTGTTTATTTGTGTATCAAGAACTTGGGGTGAAAAAATGAACCTGGTGTTCTCAGGTCCTTTGTGTGATGCAAAGGACAGGGACGATAATCCAGGTACTCATTAGCTGTGGAATCTCCGTGTTTCCTTGGAGATCAGTGCTGGGGACAGCCAGCTGCCCATGCTGGGGACACCAGCCCCGAGGGCGCCAGAGGTTTCCGAGGTTTGGAAGCAGTTTTCCTCCAGTGTGTTTTCCTGCTGGCAGGTGAACACCTTCCAGGGCATCTCCGCTCTCCTGGGTAAGGCATCAGAGGGGTTTCATGCAAGCTGTGTTAAAACCTCTCTGTCTTTATGCAGAGCCATAAACTAATCAAAGAAAGCTGAACTCCTGGTAAAAATCATTGGATCACTTTGGCCTTCAGGCTTTAATTTTTATCAAACTTTAATTTTCATCAGGATTTAACTTTATTCAGATCATTGGACTTTTAGGAGATAAATCAAGCTTTCATTTTTCTCAGACAGGAGCTGGCGGTGAAAGCTCGATGCACTGATCATGGATGGGTGCTGGTGAGGGTGGTGGGTCTGAGCCTTGTGGGTGTCTCACTGCATTTCCTGGCTTGGACAAGCTGCTGTTGGTCCAAGTGTTCTGGACCAGAAGCCTGATGAGGAGGAGGGTTGGGAAAACGAGTTTCAATAAAACCTTTCAGTGCTTGTTATAAATGTTGGGAAGAGATGCTGAATATTCCTTGCTCCTCTGGAAAAGCCAACAGAGCTTTTTGAGCATGGAGCTCAGCATGAGCAAACTGGCTGGGGAAGAGGATGATGCCCAGAAGTGGACACTGCCTGCCAAGGCAGGACAGGACTGTGCCCTCACAGCCCATGACAGAACCCTGGTGGCTGTGCTGACCCTCTGCCACGATTGAACCCCCCTCACCTGGCTGTGCTTTCCTGCCTCCATCCCGCCGTGGTTGCACTCCCACAGGGTGTTTGTGAGGGGCCCTTGGAAAAGCAGATTAGCGAGTGAGACATTGGGAATTAAACCAATCCAAATCCTCACAGTGAGCAGGGCTGCTGTCAAGTGCTGCTCCCGAGGGAGATAATATCCCTTCCCCCTTAATTTCTTAGTTAATCCATTATGATTAATGCTATTACAGTGGGAACACTATTATTATAAATACACTGGTGATGGCAGAGCTGCAGCATTAATAATGCTGGGTATTACTTAACTAATTAGTTGATAGGACTGTTACCCAGCTGCATTAAGCAGAGCCTTGAATTGCAGAGTTCTCTGGGCTGTCTCTGCTGCAAGGACATGAAATGAGAAGCATCTCCTTCCGTCCTTCTGGCCAAAAGCCACCTATTTGTGGCACTGTCACTCAGCTGATTTTAAATTCCTCCAGGGATGCTGACCCCACCACTGCCCTGGGCAGCCTTTTCCAGTGCTTGACAGACCTTAACATGAAGAAATTTTCCCTAATGTCCAACCTTAACCTCTCCTGGTGCAACTTGAGGTCTACTCCTTTTGTCCTGTCGCTTGCTGGGAGAAGAGATTGACTCCCATCTGGCTTCACCTTCCTGCAGAAACGGAATGAGTAGGAGCCCTCCTTAGCTGGGGGTTTGTTCTGCCTTTTGCTGGTCCTGCCTTTTTGCCCTGTCCCTTTGGTGTCCCCAGGGGCTGCAGAAGGCTCTTCCCCTCCTCCATCCCCATCCCCTGCTGCTCCTGACACAAACAGGTCCTGGCTTGGCTGGAGGGCTCCTTCTCGTGCCTTCAAATTAACACCTACTTAAAATTCCAACGCAAATGCATTTTTAATTTCCTTAATTAAAAGTACTTCCTCGTTAGAGCTGAATAATGGGATTTGAAGCCCAGAAGTAGCAGGGTGTGTCAGGCTGCATGGTGAGCACGGTGAGATCCTGGGAGTGGTGGGATCATGTCCCACGTGTTCAGGGAGCCAGAGCGAGCCGGAGCTCAGCATCCCTCGCACCTCCAGAGAGTCAAATTCACCCAAGTGGCAGTTTAAAATGATATCCAAAGGTTGAAGATGATGGATTTCTCCCACTGCCTCCCCTAGAACCCAAAAAAAGCTCCAAAGGGGATGCTGGGGGCCCCTTTGCTGGAGATGGGAGATCTGATCCGTTCTCACCATGGGGGACTTTGGGAATTTGGGGTGAACGTGGAGCAAGATCATCCCAGGACCCAGTATGGGACGGGGTGAGCTCCTTCCCCTGCGCTGCTTTGCCCCAAGATACCTTTGCCCAGGACAGCTCTGGGGTTTCTCAGCCTGAAGTTGCTGGTGGGATGCTGGTGGTGTGCTGGGGCTCTGCTGAACATGGGACTGGGGAAGAAAAGGGAGAATACATGATGATGATGAGACAAAATGCATTTAATGAGCTCCTGCTGCCCTTCCACACCCCAGTGCCAGGGCTCCTGGGTGGGAGATGCTGTAGCAAAGAGATGGATTAGTCCCACACGCATCTGACTGAGAGACTATTGAGTGAAAGCACAGATTTCCAACTCCAGATCTCCAAAACCTCCCTGCTGTTCTGTTTGGATGCCCCCTACCCCTTCCCAAGCCCTTCCCTGTGCTGTGTTTGGGAGTTTTTAATGTATTTATTTAAATTAATAATAGTTTACCCATTAAAATGCTGCAGATCAGTGGGTTCTTCCTGAAGGAGGAGTGTGTTCGGCTCTGGAGGGTTCATTAGCTGCATGTTGGGATTGGGAGGTGCTGTGCACAGAATGATTTATACACATCCCTGCCACTCGAGCCAATCCAGCCTAGAATGATTCAAACCCAATTCCATAAATCACTTATTAATTATTACTGAAGTATTTATGCAGCAGAAGTGCCTTCCTTTGAATTGCTGGGGTTTTTTACCAGCATTTGCTGCACTGACAAAAACATTTTGACTCTTTGGTGCATCCTGAGCGCAGGAAGACCCAAATCTTTGGAGTGGCCCTGCTCTGCCTAGCTGGGGTTTGAGCAGAGGCTCTCAGTGCAGCCCCCATCCCGATCACACAGTGTCTGCCTGCTCCTGAGGAACGAGCAGGTATCCTAATTAATCCTCATTTGCAGCAGCAGCCCGAAGGAGCTGCAGGATGAGCACGGTGCTGTTTGATGCAGATGAACTGTGCTTTGGTGGGAATTCAATTACACAGCTTTTCCTTGCTGAACATAATGCATTTGGACGATACAGTAGTTCCAGTGTTAATGAGATGCATTTTCACCGCTGTGAAGTCTGTATTTCTCCCTGCACTTAGTGCACAGCATCCACATTAATTACAGTTCCAGTGGAGAAAAACCCACAGAGTTACTACCTGCATTTTCCTCCCGGTAATAGCAGTTTCCTTGCATTGCCAGGAACATTATGGATTCACTTCTCAGCCACATTTTATACCAAACAACTTGATTGTGATAGCAGGGAGAAAACAACTCTGCTTCCCTTTGGCTGCTCAGGCTGTGCTGTAAAAGGGTCATTTCGAGGGGGAGATGAATCAGACGCATTCAAGTCAGAACATCCTCGGAATAAAAGCATTTCTGGAAGTTGTTCTAAGAGGGTTTTGTAAGACATATGGGACTCCAGGCCAAATTAAACCAGCAGCTGATGGTTCCACACAAAGATGGCGCATCCCCCTGGGATGGGGCGCTGGCTACCCCCCAGCCCTGGAGCCAACAGGGAAACCACAGCTGTTTGATTCCAAGCAATGAACACATCTGTGCTTTGATTTCATTTTCCGAGAGTTTGCAAACTCCCAAGCCTGGCAGTGCAGAGTTTCTGTATTTCCCCAGCAGGAGTTGTGCACTGGGGGATATCCCACCGTTTGTTGCAAACCAGACCAGAAAAACACATTTTGGGCACAGATTTTGTTGTCACCATCCCTGGAAATGTTGAAAAAACAAATAGATGTGGCACTTGGCAATACAGTTTACTGGGAATGGTGGTGTTTGGAGTGATGACCTTGAAGTTCCTTTCCAAACTTAATGAACACCTGATTCTGTGGAAAGCTGAGCTCTTGTAAGGTGTCTAAAGCAGGAGTTCCCAGGGAATAGCACTGCAGAGATATTTAATTAAAAAGTGAGCAAAAGTGTTGTAGCACATTGTATAAAACACTCCATGACCTTCATTTAACACCACTGCCTCACCTGCTGAAGGCTGGAAATCCTTTGTAGCTTCTTTAATGCATCTTGGCAGTTGGCAGGGAAACAATTAACAGTTATTAACAGTTATTTCTGTTAATAATTCATATCTTTATTCAGGTGTTTACACATCTCCCTTTGTTCAAGGCTCCCCTCCCTCTCAGGAGTTGAAACTCTCTGAATATTGGCTGCGGTTAAAAATACAATACTGAGCACAAAGTCTTATTTTGCTTCCCTGAGGAGCAGCTGTGCAGGAGGAGGGGAAAACACTGGGATCCAGGGATGTTATGGTGAGCATGGATGGCAGAGAGGCTTTAGGAAAAGGATTTGCATGGAGCACTGTGGTGAGAGATCCTTCATCTAGCTGAGTGTATTTGGTGAAAAAGCAGTGAGAAGGATCTCATCCCTCTTTTTCGTCCATTCCTTTGGAAATTAATGTTGCTACTTTTCTAAAAAGGCTTCTTTATTTTTCTTCCCCCCCACCTTTTGATACAGATGGTTAAAACAAAACCAGGAGCTCACCCTGTCATGCTCATGGTGCAGTTCCCTGTTTGCTGACAGCTCCCAGCAAGCGTTTAAGGGGAAAATACCTTTTTCCTGGAGCTCTGAGCACTTCTGGCATGGTGAAGGCTTTCAAAGATCTGAAAAATGTGAATCCTTTTAAAAACCAGAGCCATGTTTCAGTAACCTGACCCTGGTGCCTGCTTTGCTCTTAACAGAGGTCGCAGTGCCTGTGAGCAACACGTTTTGGAGCCCCAAGTACTTCCAAGTAGAAAAAATCCAGGAGGATTTGAAAAAATTAAGGATCCCTGTCCCTTTACTTTCTCCCTGGTTACGAATGCACCTGAACTGTGTTTTATGGTGTCACCTGCAGCTGCAACAGCTGAAAATGTACTGATTTACTGACGTGGGGAATTGTGAAGTACAAATATCCGGATATCCTGTGACTCCAGAAGCCAGGCGTTCCCAAATGTGGAGACAAGGATAAAGCCAGGGTGCCACGGCTGCGTTGCACTAGGTGGAGCTCCAGGACAGCTCCAGCTGCTGCTCCCACCCAGCCCGGGAAGGTGGCCGGACACAGGGAGGTGTGGAGGTGACCTGCACGGGACATCAGTGACCTCCCTGCCACCCCAGCAAAGCCGCCAGGATGCCTCAGGCTGATGGTGTTTGGTGCCTCCCGGCTGCTTTGGCTGCCTGCAAAACCAAAAGGATCTCAAAAATGGGAACTAGCAGCTCCTTCTTCCCTCTTCCATCCCTTTGGTCAGCCCCATGCTGGAGGCAGGAGCATCCCATCCTCCTGGGAATCAGGACAGGGAAGTGCTGGTAGATTTTGCCCTCAGCTCACCTGCTGCTGGCTGATCTGGAGGAATTTACTGGAGGATCGAGATTTCTCTGCTACTTTAAATAAATCTTGCTGGCAGGTTCAAATTTCCCTTACATCTGGCTTGGTAGGCACCTATGGAGGTTAATTGTAGCTAACAGGATGTGCTGTGTTTGGTAATTACGGGGAAAGGAATGGAAATGCAGCAGGTGAATGGTCGTGGGGGAGCTTTGCAACATTTCTGAAGTTCCTGGGCTCTCAGTGAGATCCTGCTCTCCAGGCAGGAGAGGTTTTATGAAAAATTCCGCCTCTGTTAAGACTCCAAAATATCAACTATGATTATTTTTTTAGGTCTTCTGAGTACAGTGCCACTGAGGGGCTCTAGAAATGGGAGCACTGTATATGAAATGAAGGCGATATTGGCATGTACAGAGGCTCCCCAGCTACCTGCTGTTGGGATGGGGTGTTTGTCCCATTTATGCAGTGTTTGGTGTTCAGAATGACCCCTAAGCACGAGAGTAGGACTAATAAAGCAGGTTCTGCTCTCCAAGAGATCCAGTGAGGAGCAGGGAATTGTGTCTCAGCCAAGGCTCTGCTTACAGGGAAGGCTCCAGGCCCAATTCTGCGTTCTTTTTTTGTGTGAAACATTACTCATTTTGTGGGCATTTTTGTGTGCCACTGAAAACTTTCATGGAAATATGGGAGTGATGCCCTGGCTGAGGATGGGGGAGGAGGGAGCTGTTTTTTGGGGTGAAGGCTGTTCACCCCCTGGAGCTGGCCCTGAGCTGGCCTGGGGAGGCTCCTACTGGGTGATCTCCTTTGGGTGCTGAGCAGTAGGAGCCAGAGGGGTATTTTAATTTGGACAGACAACCAAGTGCCTGGGCCTGGGCTGGGAGTTTGGCTGAGGTCCTGCTGCTCAGATCCTGTCCTGCTGCAGGTGGAGATAGGGATGAAGGGGGCTGGAGCACCTCTGCTCCATGGAGACAGACTGGGAGAGCTGAGGGTGTTCAGCCTGGAGAAGAGAAGGTTCTGGGGAGTCCTTAAAGCCCATTCCAGTGCCTAAATGGCTTCTTAAAAAGAGGTAGAGAGGCTTTCTATATGGGGACACAGTTACTGGAAAAGAACGGTTTTAAACTGAAAGGGGACAGGTTTGGATTGGATATTGGGAAGAACTTTTTTTACTCAGAGGGTGGGCAGGCCCTGGCACAGGGTGCCCAGAGAAGCTGTGGCTGCCCCTGGATCCCTGGCAGTGTCCAAGGCCTTGGATGAGTGAATAGGACTTGGAGCAGCCTGGGACAGTGGAAGGTGTCCCTGCCCATGGCAGGGGTGGGATGGGATGAGCTTTAAGGTCCTTCCAGCCCAGACCATGCTGGGGTTCCAAGAGCAGTGTCTCACCTGGGAACACATCTGCCTTTATTGAGCTTTTGCTGGGAACTGGGTGCGAAATCCAGCCCTGTCTCCTAAGTCATCCCAGCCTCCTCCAGTCCCTTCCACCTTTCTCCCCCCAGACTCAGCTCTTCTTCAGGGTGTTTGTTGCAAAGAGCTCCCAGCCATCTGCTCAGCCTGCCTGAACTATTCTGTTCATCCTCCTTTCCCTCTCTCCTGCACTAACGATCTCAGCTGGGAGGAGAGAGTACCTTGCAAATGCCATATGCCCAGGATTGTGCCGTTGTGCTTTCCCAGAAGCACTAAAATCTCATAAGCAACCTGCTTGGACAGGATTGCCAGCCCCGCTTCACTCACCAGAGGGGAATGGAGATTTGCATCCATTTCAGAGAGGCAGCCGTGATTTTGATTCTTTTTGTGAGATTAATTGAACCATGACAAGTTTTCTGGCTCACCAGCTCCAGAGCTGTGGCCGTAGGAATTCTTCCTCTTCTCCTACTTGCAAGCAGATGGCAATTTATCCTGTGGTCATGTTGGAATAATGTGTGTTTCTGGGCCTCTGGACGGGGATGGGCAATAGGGAGCAGTCCATCTTCATGTGATTTTAAATATCTTGGAGGATCCTAATGCACAGAGCTGCACTTGGGGACTTCGTGCAGATTTGTGATCCTTTTTAGAGGAGCTGAGGCCATGAAACACTGACAGGAATTCAGGGGGACACAAATAGCATATTTTCATCTGTGGCTGCTTATAACCTTGCTTGACTATTGTTGATGTTATTTAGAGGGATATGGACACATTGGGGTTATTTAAACTGTCTGGAAGTTCCAAGATGGGATGGATGAAGGAGTTCTGATAATGGAATAAACTGCACAAGACTTGGAAAGCAGCTGAATGTCCTCTGGCAGAAAAAAAAGTTATTTTTAGGCCTTTCTAGTGGTTTATTTATGGAGGGAGCCCCTGCACTCTGGAATAGAGCTGGGCTGGTGGGAAGAGCATCTCTTTGCCTTCATGGGAAAGTCACTGCCATGTTTAAATGGTTTTTGGTGGTGACTTTCCAGCTCTGGAGCTCTCCTGTGGGTGAAGTCATGTTTTCCATAGTTCAGAGCTGGAAATCTGTTTTCCATAGTCCCAGAGATGGAAAGGAGATGGAAAGCATGAGGTGGGTCAAAGAAAGGCACAGCTCTAACTCTTCCTGCCTCTCTGCAAGGTCAGCTCTCTAGTTTGAGTTTTTAAGGAGTCAAAAATCATACATATGAATTACTTCTTGTACAAAGTTTTCAATTGTCAACAGAGTGATTTGTGAATAAATGTTTTCATTACTTGGCTGGCTCC
This sequence comes from Grantiella picta, assembly GCA_013397955.1. NCBI lineage: Eukaryota > Metazoa > Chordata > Aves > Passeriformes > Meliphagidae > Grantiella > Grantiella picta. The sequence continues at coordinate 213,023 of VZRM01006583.1, forward strand.
ATGGATGGATGAATAATATCCATCAAATAAATTATTCATCCCTTTCTCTCCTTGCCATCATCAGATAAATTCCTTGTGATTTATATTTGTTCATTATTCATCTGGCTATGAGGAACAGACATATTAGAGATGGGTTAGGAGCTAAATCTGCTTTATTGAGCCCAACAACAGAGCTCTGGTTGATATTGGGGTCTGAACCAACATAAACCTCATCCCACGGAGTCTGAGTGCCCTCTGGATGCTCAGAGTGACTCCATGGGTGATGAGAGTCCCCAGGTGCTGAGCTGAGGGCAAAGCCCTCCCTCCTGAAAGAACTTTGGTGTATTTAATAGTGGAGACGAGGGGAATTACCAGTTTTTAGAGCAGTTTTTGCAGTATTTTACACAACACAGGCCGCAGACATTCCTTCCTTTCCCAGTCTCCCACTTTTCAGCTTCCTCAGGCTGCTTTTGCCCCTGACAAAGCCCCTCCAGCCTCCTGCAGATCACTCCAGCAGCAGGGATATGGGAAGATTTTCCAGCAGTGCCAGAGGAGGAATGGAGGGGGAAAGGACTTTGTTTGGCTCCTCTACAAAAAGAAGCAAAGAAAACCATCATACAGAAGCTGACTGCAACGGACAGAGATCTGCTGCTCCTGCTCAAAGTGACCTGATTTATTCAGCTGATTTTCAAGTGTTTTGCTTGAAACGGAACCAGTTTCAAACTTCTGTGCTTTTTTTTTTGTGTTATCGCAGTTGTAAAAGTGCATGTATGGTTATTTTCTTTTTAAACCACCTGGGACAACATCTTTCAATCGCTTACAATAGAAAAAAAAAAAAGACAATATGTTCTTCAAACCCCTTTCCCTCTCAGTCAGTTCAGGCAGACACAAAATACAGAAAGTTTCACCTTTAAGCAGTGAAGAGATGGCAAAGTTAGCTGGATGTGAAAGGCAGAGGTGATAACAGAGCTCGTTTGTATCCTGAGCTCGAGTGTGCTGTGCCAGACCAGGCTGATCCCTGTGAGGGGTTTGCAGCCAGCCCTGGAGCACCAGGACAGCTTTGATTTTTCATTCCCAACATCAAATGCAGATAGAAGAATCGGGATGCAGCTGCAGAGAAGGAATGACAACGGAGGGAAAAGCCCTGTGACTGAGGGGATGAAGGGAAACGCATCCTCTGCAGGGAGGGAGGAGGAAGGGAAGTGGTTCAGGGGTTTCTCCCAGTGCTGCCCAGCCCAGCTCCAGCCTGTGCTGGTTTTCTCAGTGTGTTGTGCTGCAGAGATGAGCCCAGAGAGGCTCTGGGATGATCCCATCCCTCCTAGGGTACTTGCCAGCAAAAGCCTGCACAGGCTCTGTGCCTGTCGTGGGCAGGGTCAGCTTAAATGAACACCCTCATTGCCAGGGAGCACTGGCAATCCATGTGATCCCTAAAGAAAATCTCTTTCTTTAGGATTTTCTACAACCCCAAGCAGGGGACTTTCCTGCCTGAAGGACATATTGGAGTATAATTTGTGGGGTGATTGATAGATTTTATTTTTAATAATATTTTCCCCCTCTTGCCAGCGGGCTCAGCCAGGGGACACATCAATCTTGGAGCCCTTTCCAAGTTAGAAATGTATTTCAGCAGGAATGGTTTGCCTTGCCCACCTGGGTGGGAGCAGGAAGGGGAAGCAGCAGGGTTTGCTCTGCTTGTTTTGTTTGGCTTTGCCCTTGGAATTCAGGGTGCCAGGGAATGCAGGAGCCCTCATCCAGCCTGATGGGGGATCCTGATGGCTGATCCAGTGAAACCTGCTGCTGGAGAGGCTGGGAGAGGAATTTGTGCATTTTTTTTGCACAGTATTAAGCCTATTTCAGTGTCCTTTTCAAAGCCTAAAAGGTTTTGGGAGGAATCATGGGGGACAAGGGTGTCCTGAGCCTCAGTCAGGGAGCTCAACTCTTGCTTGGACTTCCTCAGGCTGGATTTGTTTTTTCTTTTCCTCCTGCTTTTCCCCCTCTATCCATGGCAAAGAAAGCTCTTTGACACCAAGAACTTGGCGTTCTGTGTAGGATGGAGGGGGTGAGGAGTGTCCCACAGGCTGGGGGTTGTCCAGGAGTGCCCATGTCACCAGCTGGGACCATGGCACACCTGGGTGTCAGGGGATGCATTTGGGATTCTCTTTGTGCCACCTCTCTGGTGCCTCAGATCCGTTTAACAGCTGGGATTTGCTGAGGTTTGGACACATCCCTGCTCTTCCCAGAGGCCACGGGGAGCAGAGGTGTGTTGGGAGGGAAGGAAAGCACAGGTGAAACCAACACTGGGGATGTTTGAGGTACCTGATGTGAGCACCCCTTCACAGAATCCCAGGATCTTTTGGGTTGGAAAAGACCTCCAAAGTCATCGAGGCCAAGCTGTGCCTGATCCCCACCTTGTCCCCAGCCCAGAGCACTGACTGCCGCAGCCAGGCCTTCCTTGGACACCTCAAGGAATGGGCACTCCAAACCTCCCTGGGCAGCCCCTTCCTATGCCTGACCACCCTTTCCATGAAGAAATTCCTTTGGCTATCCAGCCTGAATCTCCCCTGCCCAGCCTGAGGCTGTTCCCTCTCCTCCTGTCCCTGTTCCCTGGAGCACAGCCTGACCCCCCGGCTGTCCCCTCCTGTCAGCAGCTGTGCAGAGCCACAAGGTCCCCCTGAGCCTCCTTTGCTCCAGGCTGAGCTCCTTTCCCAGCTCTCAGCCACTCCTGGTGCTCCATTCCCTTCCCAGCTCCATTCCCATCCCTGGACACTCCAGCCCCTCAATGCCTGCCTTGTGAGGAGCCCAAAACTGGGCACAGCCCGCAGGGTGCCCCAGCAGTGCCAGCACAGGGGACAATCACCTCCCCAGCCCTGCTGGCCACTCTGGTTTTGACACAAGCCAGGATTGTTGTCCTTGCCCGTCTGGGCTCGTGTCCAGCTGCTGTCACCAACACCCCCAGGTCCCTTCCCAGCCATCCTGCCGCAGTGTGGGGTGGTTGTGGCTGAAGTGCAGGACCCTTTCTGCTGTCCTTCTGTGCCCTCTGTCACCAGCAATCCCTGACAGAGCCAGACACACACCAGGAACCAGGGATGTGTGGTGGTTAATGTGCTCTGATCTGTGCCAGGAGCCGGGAACATGTGCACACAGCAGAGCTGCCACTGCCTCCAGAGGTTCTGCTGCCTCCTGCCTCTGCTGGAGTCCATCACATCCCGGCTGGATCCTTGGGATGGAGCAGGGGGATGGGATCAGCACCCGGAACAGGGGCTGGGATGGCAGCTGTAGTCTGAATCCCATGAAAGCAGTGGCATAAGGAAAAGATGAGGAGACATCTCCCAGACCTGCATAGCCAGGGAGGCTTTTCCTCCAGGTCAGAACCTGCCAGTGCACAGGAATGTGCACCAATAATTGCCACTGGTGTAACAAATAAACTTGTTCTTCAGAGCTGATATTTTTGTTGGGTTTTTTTGGGTTTTGTTTTCTGGTGGGTTTGTTTTGTTTGTTTGTTTTTGTTTCGTTTTTGTTTGGGTTTTTTTTGGGTTTTTTTTTTTGTTTGTTTGTTTTTTTTGTTTTTTTGTTGTCCGTTTTTTTTGAGGTGGGGAATACCGAGTTCTCAGCATTTCCATTGTTTGTCCAAAAATATGAAAAATTGCACCTTCCCAAATTGGACAAGCACAGCACTCCTCTGGCTTGTCCAATTTTTCCTAGAGCTGTCCTGAATTTCAGCAGGAGGCTGTCCCTGGCGTGGGAATTGCATCTTCCAGGCACTCCCTGCACTGAGCATGTTCCTTGGGTTACTTGGCCCCTTGGGACACAAAGATGACACTGAAAACTCTTGGACTAGGAAAATCCCCATCTGCTCATCCTCCCCAAGGCAGTCTTAGCCCATTCCAGGAATTTGCTGGGATACATTTTGATGAAATTCCCATTGGTCACTTCAAATGAACCAGCAGGCAGTTGCACTGCTCTGTGCTTAGCTGCTGCAATTCCTGCAAGTGTTGGAAAGAATTCTGCTGGATGCAGGCTGGGAGCTGGGAAGGTGAAGAGTGGTAGGACAGCTGTTCCAGTGTCCCTGCTGGTGGAGAGCTGCAAACCTCTCTGTCCCCCAGAGCTGTGAGAGGGGCAGGAAGGTCTCTCACTCACACTCACACTGGGGCTGGTGGCTGTGGAAAAGCAGGATTTTCCAGTCTGTTGCTTGTAGAGTCCTTTCACCTGCGAGTGCTCTGGAGGATGTCACCTCCCCCGTGTCAGAATGAAGGGGATTATCGATATATTCCCTACAACTGAGAGGTGTCTGGATGGTCCTGGGTAGGTGACCTGAGGGCACTGAGACCTCCAGCTGCTGGCCAGGCTTCAGGGATTGCCTTTGCATGGCTCGGGGGGTGTGTGGAGCTCCTTAAACCAGCAGGTGGTTCCCCCAGCCCTGTCCCCTCTCAGCAGCTCCTGCCCATCCCTTGGTGCCCTCCAGGGAGGAATTTCCCCCGATCAGCATGGATTTGGGGCAGCACGGGGAGGGTGGCACCTTTCCCGTGGAGCTGAGGGGTGGCTGGGCAGCCCATGAGGTGTTTCTCATGAAGCTTTGCAAGGCCCAGGGTGGAGCTGCTGGGGTGACCTGCCTAGGACAGCCTCAGGGCTCTCTGCTCTGCCTCTGGAGTGCAAACAAGAGTTTTAGACTTTTATTTTTTGCTGCCAAGCAAGTGGCAGAGGTTGGACATGCTCGTGGGGATGCTGAGATGCAGCTTTCCCACAGGCAGACCCTGGGGCTGCTCCTGAAAAAACATCATTTTCTTTTGGCTGCAAAGGGCTCTTCCCACACAGAGCCCCGTGGGTGCAGGGTCACTTTTACCACAAGTGCTTTGTCGTTTTTCTTTTGCTAACAAGAGCTCCAGGAGGTTTATGCTGAGACTCCCTCCATGTGCAGCCCAGGTGTTCCCAACTCAGCTGCTGGAGCTCCCAGTAACAGATTTTGTAGCACTTCTTTTACCCAGAACATTCTGTAGCTCACTTAAAATTAAAAATGTACGAGTTGGGGAAAATAAATGGTATTTAATATCAACTTAATTAGCCCAATGATGTTGCACAGATGGTATTCTGGATTTTCACGTTTTATTCAAGGAACTTTTTGGTTTGTGATCATATAGCTGAAACTGAGGCAGAGTTTCTGCAGCTTCACCTTGGAATTTAAACCAAGAGCCTGGGGAGCCTGGGCTGTGCTCTCTGGTTTTGGTGGGACCAGTTCTGGTCTTGGGTGGGCAAGAGCAATGGACAGAGATGCCCAACTGGACTCACAGATGGGGAGAAAGTTGGATGATGGAAGACAGCTTCATAGAGAGCAAATGATAAACAGCCTTGTAAAGGGGAAAGACAGACAAAATGCTGTATATCTTGGAGTTTCTGTGGGCAGAGCCAGTGGTTGGCCCAGAAATTAAGAGAAGGCTCCAGAGAGACCTCAGAGCCCCTTCCAGTGCCTAAAGGGGCTCCAGGAGAGCTGGAGAGGGACTGGGGAGAAGGGATGGAGGGACAGGACACAGGGAATGGCTGCCCGCTGCCAGAGGGCAGGGAGAGATGGGATATTGGGAAGGAATTGTTCCCTGTGAGGGTGGGCAGGCCCTGGCACAGGGTGCCCAGAGAAGCTGTGGCTGCCCCTGGATCCCTGGCAGTGTCCAAGGCCAGGCTGGACAGGGCTTGGAGCAGCCTGGGATAGTGGAAGGTGTCCCTGCCCATGGCAGGGGGTGGCACTGGGTGAGCTTTAACCCAAACCTTTCAATGATAACTATTCCTCTTTAGGAAGGGCTGTCCCCACAGCCCCCAGAAGCTCATGATTGGGCAGAGGGGAGATCTGCATCATCCAGCTTTGTGCATCTCCATGCAGACATCTCCAGTGTCTGAGGCTTCCCTTGGAGGTTAGAGAGAGAAACTAATTTTTCTGGAGTGCCATTCACCACCCTGGATTTAGATATCTGAAATGAGTGGGAATGTGTGTCCTGAAAAAGTCTTCTTTTTAAACATGGAACCCCCAGAACTAGCTTGGGCAGAGACACCTGAGGAGTTAATATGTAGATTCAGGCAAATTAAACGTGTTTCTTCCCTAATTTTAGCTCATCTTCCCTGTGCAGCTACATCCACCCTGCTAAAGCAGACCCAAGCTCTCTGCTCTTTCCACTTCTCTTTCCTCTGTCCCCAAACATGATGTGAAACACTATCCTGAAATGTTTTACCCTGTAAAACAACATATTGCACTGTTCCCTGTTCACTTTCAATTTTATGCAACTTTCTCCACTGGAATTGGCTCAACGATCCCAGGAAATAATTGGTGAGCTTGTTAGACTAATGGGATTTTTATTTTCAAGGTTATAGATCAAACAAGTATGCCTGCAAATTCATTATACATGCAGTGCACACGAAATAATTATTCCTTCCCATGGAAGTGCTGGAGGAGAGACTGTGATAAGGTGGAGCTTTAAAAAACCTGTTTGATTGAACATTTCTAAAGCAAAGATCCTAGGAGATGCACGAGTTCAGTATTCAGTGACAGTCCCTTGCTGGTCAGGGGGCAGGGGACAGCCTGGCCAGGACTTTGACTTGCTTTTTGGACTTTATTTTTGGTCTGGATCTGAACAGTCCCTGAGTTCTTTCCCTCCTTTTAGCAAACAGCCCCAGATGCTGCTGGGAACAGCAGAATTTTGTGATGCTCCCAGGTGGTGAAAAGGCGACGATTTCCCACCTCCCTCTTCTCCAAGGCTTTTCTCCATCTCATTCCCCTCTGCTCTCACAGCTGGGGAAGCAAAGGAAACCTCAGTGTGCAGCCAAGAGGGAAGATATGCTCAATCCCGCAGGTGAAAAACACATGAAAAAGGGGATGTCAGCAGTGGGGAATCCATCCCAGAATAAAATGATGGATATTGACTGAGACATGGGCTGTGCTGAATCATGTTCAGCCTCACCATCCCGAGCATTCTGGGGCTGAATTGCAGTGTCTGGGGTTGTTCTGGTTGGGGCTGCTGGGATCTTGTCTGTGAGCTGAGCTTGAGCAATTTCATGGGTTGTGGAAGTGTCCAAGGGCAGGCTGGACAGGGCTTGGGAGCAGCCTGGGATAGTGGAAGGTGTCCCTGCTGATGGCAAGGGTGGCATGGGATAGGCTGGGATGGGATTTTTTATTTTCCATTTGCAAAGCTGGCCAAAGAATTAATTATTCACTGTGAATTTCCATAGGAAAGCCTTAGGGAAAAAATCACAAGTGGATACTTTCTTTGTGGGGAAAATTGGTGAATGTTTGGGATATGACAGGAGAAAGAAAAAAGGAAGAAAAGCAAAGGGAAGTCATAAAAAGGATCAAAAGCATAAGCTGTGACATCTCTGAAATGAAAATGCTTGATACACCTTGGAAAAGACTGAAAACAAATCTCCAACATAACTTAAAAATAGTTCTTCTCATTCTGCAGGCACAAAGACTAATTGGAAGTGACACCATTTAAGAATGTCACTTCCAGTCTGTCTCATTCCCCTGGCATTTGCCTGCTGGGGTGGGATTGTTCTGTGAGCAGGCAGAGGAATTCAGTTTAATTTTGCTGAATTTTGTTGAATTTTGTTGTCCCTCACTGGAGCCTGGGCTGGATGCCCTGGTTCTTTCTGGACAAGCAGCTCCTGATCCCCATGGATATTCCCACAAGTGCAGAACCAGGGATTTCCAAGCCAGGATATGTTTGTTGACCTGTTTTCCCCACGTGCTGATAACTTAATAAATGATTAAATCACTGATCAGCTCCTGATAGGAAAAGCTGGTCTCCAGAGCCGAGCTGGGCCTGTGAGCACCTGCAGCAGTCCTTGCTCAGCCTGGATGCTCAGCTGGGAGCAGGGAAAGGTTTGGGATGGAGAAATGAGCCTTAGCTGCACTGTCCAGTGGGAGATTTCCTATGTGGACCATGGGCAAGGCAATATCACCAAGAGCATCCTGCCTAGGGTGGGGTTAATCCATCATTCAGGGTACTATGGAATGCTGGTTCGGGCTGCAGTGGGGTTAACTTTCTTCCCAGTGTCTGGTCTGGGGCTGTGCTTTGGACTTGTGCTGAACAAAATGATTGATGGTTGATCATACAGATATTTTTGTTGTTGCTGAGCAGGGATTGCACAGAGCCAAGGCCTTTCCTGCCTTGGGAGCTTGGGAGGGGACACAGCCAGGACAGGTGACCACAACTGACCCCAGGGACAGTCCAGACCTTATGGCTCAGTTTAGAAAGTGAGAGAAGACGGAGGAAAGGGAGGATATTTGGAGTGATGGTTTTTGTCTTCCCAAGTCCCCCTTATGTGTGAAGGGACACTGCTCTCCTGGAGGTGGCTGCCCGTGGGAAGCAGGGAATGAATTCCTTATTTTGCTTTGCTTGTCTGTGCTTCCCCTATTATACTGTGTTTATTTCAACCCACAGATTTCCAGCTTTTACCCTTCCAGCTCTCTGCCTGATCCTGCTGGTGTGAGAGTGACAGAGGGGCTGGGGTGAAACCACCTCACATGGGTTTGCTGAGGGAGGGAAAGGCAGCGGGCTGGAATGAAGAGATCCCATCCTGATAATTGAGTGAGAAGGTGATGAACAGGCCAGCAGCACAGCTCTGCATGGAGGCTTCCTGCTGGGCTGAGGGCAGTGGCTGCACCCATCCATTCAGGAAAAACTCAGCATCCAGTGAGGAAAATCTCAGCATCACACAATGGAAGCCTTTAGGCACAGCTTCTGCTAAAGGTTTGCAAACATCTCCCCGGGCAAAGCATCCAGGGCAGCTCTTCCAAAGGCCGCAGCAGCAGCTTTTAGGAGCTCACAGTTTGTGACAAATTGCACACAATTACTCTGCAGTGCAGAAGCAACAAGCAATCAAGCATGCTAATGACCAGCAGCATTAATTACCAGCCATTTCCCCCAGTTTTGTCCAAGCTCTGGTCCCAGCTGCAAAACCAGCTCACACTGTGCAATAACTGCATTGAGAGGCCCAGAACATCCCCATCCTTTCGGTGGCTGTAAAAGCTGGATGGCAATTTGTAGCTCCACAGGGGAATCATAAAGCTTCACTAACGAACCTCCAAGTGGTGAGGAATTCTCAGCCGGGGGAGCTGTGTGAGTGTGAAGAGCTGCTGCTAATGCTCTGAGCTGGTGTTGGTTTTGGGGCTTCACAAAGGAGATTGGACACTTTCCCCCATCCCGGGCTGCTCCAAGCCCCTTCCAGCCTGGCCTGGAACACTTCCAGGGATGGGGCAGCCACAGGAAAACTGTGCTGGGGCCTCAGCAGCCTCACAGGGAAGAACTGACATCATTAATGTAATTAAGACAGTTCCTTCTGAAGGTCCAATGATGAAAAGCATCTCTGTAGCTTTAGAATTTCAACACTGAAAGGCACAGATAAAACCCAGAAGAAATGGAGCTCAAGATGGCCAGGAGGAACATTTCCTCTCCTGCTGCCAATTATTGGGCAAGGATTACACCACAGCATGTTAGTAGAATTAAATATCTATTTGAACTTTGCTTCTCGTGTACTTTTTAATTTTAATGTTATTTATTCTTCGACTTTCAATAATTCATTGAGGTGCGTTCATATCAGTAATTAAAACATGTACAGTAAGAAACAGAGCTCACATAAATTATTCCATGGCATCCATTATTTATTTGACCACTTATAGCTGTGCAAAATTTACTGAGAAAATATGTACATTAATTAACATGTACATTACAATTTCATTAGTGCACTTTTTCAATGAGTAAATTAACTCACATTGGGGTGTGTCAGCAGCTAGACCGGTCTTGCTTGTGCCTTTAAAATGATTTAAAGTTAACCAAGCGGTCTGTGGTTGGGATCCAGAAGGAGCTGCTAGTGGGAAGCCGTTCTGCTGGCCCTTCATGCAATGGCAAAGTGGTTTTTCTCCAAAGCTGCCAAGATTCCTGAGCCAAATTCAAGGATGGGTGTTTGGCTGTGTTGGACAACCACTGACATTTGAGTAGAGCAAGGAACAAGAGAAAAGCTGCTATTTAAGACCCTCTGCTTTAATTTCCTGTGGTTGAGTCTATCAGGGAGCGCAGTTACCATGGTGGTTCCACTGCAGCTCTTGGCTGGTGCATCCTGGAGGATGAGGCTCAGGACAAGGCTCTGGGGAAGACTCTCAGAGGGGTTCTGGAGCACCACTGTTCCATTTATGCAGCCCCACAAATTCCACTTGAGGGAACTGTGAAGTGACTTCAGTTCCAGCAACATCTCTGCTAAAGGTTCTGTGCATCAATCAGCACTGAGGCACAGCTCAGACAATGAGGAATTGCTTTGTGCCAAGAGGATTAAAAAAACCCCAACAACTCAACCAAACAACTCACAGGTTCTTGTGTAGTCTGACAGGGAAGAGAAACATTTTTAATCAGTGCCACAAAATTTACATCAATAACAAGTCCAGTAGGGCACCAGGAAATTTCCACATGAGTAAACTCCACCCAGTGCAAAAAGGCTTGAATCCACCTCGGGGATTTAATGGTTCAGCTGACATGTGAAAGCTGTTATTTGGGGGTTTAATTATCAGGCATAAATTAAATTTCAGCTATTTGAGCAATGAGCTCCCTCCCTCTCTAGATTCCAGTGGAGGGATTCCCTGCTGGGGAATGCTGGAGAGGATTTTGTTGTGTCCACTGAAAAACTCTCTCTGTCTTTCTCCAACCAACTCCAACCCCACAGAAGATCTGTGTCAGTTTTCGTAGTTTTTGATTTACCAGCCATGAAACACTTGGCATTATTTTGGGCCTGGCTGTGTGTGCACACAGAGGGTGGGGCAGATGAAGGGCCACAGAGGGTTTGGGAAGCAGAGTAGGAGACAAGAACCATCTGTTTCCTGGACGGGTGGAGTGAGGTCTGAGAGGAAAGCTGCCTGATCTTCTCCTGCCTCTCACAGAGACTGGACAGGAGCCATGGGAGAGCCATCCTTCCCTGGACTGCCTGGACATGGGAACTCCATCCCTCTATCCCACAGCAAGGCAAACCCCAGAACCCCTACAGCCTTCCCCAAACACCTGCATCCAGGGATTTAGGAGCTGACTTCCCAACAAAGACGCCCAAGTTTGGGTATTTGTTTTGCCTTTACAGCTCAGCAGCCAGGATGCAAAAACTCTATTGGTTTGAATGGGCACAAAACACATTTCTTGTGTGTGCAGTGAAAGTCTGAACGAATTCCTGCTTGACTGAACCATCTGCTCTCCTGTGAGTGCTGATACTGCTCGGAGCCAAAGGTGGGAATCACAAGAAATCACAATCATCTCTTTGTCCTTGTCCTCTCCATCATCCTCACAGGTAACTTGGAGGCTGGGCCATTTCTCCAAGTGCTTCTCTCTACTTCTCTTACATCTTCATGATGATAACCCTGCAGAGCTGCCTCCCAAATAAGGCTTTTCCTTCCTGGTGGATGGTGAAGTGGAAATATTCCCAAGGAAACAGGAGGAGAAATGGAGTCCATCTCAGCTGTGTCATCAGAGCAAAACTTCAGGTGGCATTTTCTGTTTATTCCCAAATTCAGAGCCAGAGTGGAGGCTGGGTTTGAAAAATGTGGATTTACTTCTTTTATAGAGGAACATTTATTTTTTCACAGCAGAGGGACTCTCTTGAGTTTCCTGCTTGAGACAGAGTTTGAAAAATATGGTGCCTTGTCTTTCAAAAATGTTCTGAGGAGCCACTGCAAGGTTTCAGATGAGGGCCACGATTATGATCTGGATATTGTCAGAGGGAAGGATGCTGCTCAGTCTTTCCCTGTTCTCTTTACTGGAGCTGGCATGAAAATGGATTATTCTAAAGCATCTCTCTATGTGGCTGTCCCATTTGTCAGGTTCCTGCAGTCACATTCCCTGCTAGATGTTTTCAAAAACTGCACTCCTTTTCCTTGGCTTCTGGTGATTAATTGTAGTGACAAGTGGAGATATTCCAGAATAAAGCTATTTTCATGGCCCTCTGCAAAGTCCACTCTGAGAACCCTCTGCAGATTTGGCAGTTTGGGAGGAGATGGGGGAGCATGAGATGCACATCAGGGCAGCAGCCCTGTGATGTCCACTTTTTTCAAACCCATCCTCAACTCTGCACATGAATTTGGGAATACACAGAAAATGCCATCTAAAGTTTTGCTCTGAGGGCACAGCTGAGATGGACTCAGTTTCTCCTCCTGTTTCCTTGAGAATACTTTCACTTTCCTGCAGTTATTTTGCTAGGCTCTCTACTTTCCACTGAGGAGCAAATTATTATTATTTGGTCCAGGAAACTAAAGGAAAACAGGGAGAAATCATAGAAATGTTTAGGTTGGAAAGACTTCTAAGATCAGACCCAACCATTCACCCAGCCCTTCCAGGCTCTCCAGCTCCAGAGCTGGGCAGTGACAGAGCAGGGCTGAGGCCAAATCCAGAACTGCTTGGGGTAATCCTTTGCAATGACCTCCCCACATTCCTGTTTCCTCTGCTTCTGGTACCAAGGCTGCTGTTTTCCCTGGAAATGTGCCTTCCCAGCCCTGAAACTCCTCTCCACTGGAGAAGCCCATCAGCCCCTCAGCAGTGCCCTTCTCGCACACCATGGACAGCAAAGCCCCTTGGGCTGGGTTTCTGCAGCTCTCAGCACCCAAGAGAAGCTCTGCCAACACCTCCTGCTCTCCCAACATCCTTGCATGCTGTGGCTGATGATCTAAGAGCCTTTCCTACCCAAATGAGTGGCAGTGAGCACAGCAAGAGGTGAAAATGAACTCCAGGGATCTCTTTTTCCTGCAGGAAGATGCAGGTGGGCAGGTCGTGCTGTTGAGGTGACCTTCAGCCCAGCACTGGACACTGCTGCTGAGCTGGGCTCAGCTCTGTTTGCTCTCTCGAAGAAAAAGATAGGATAAAACTAGGACAAAACAACAAAGAGGGAGTGACAAAGAGGGAGAGCCTAGATTTGAATTGACAGAAACCCCAGGAACTGGTGTGCAGCCCAGTAAATATTGGAATGACATTACCTGAGATGGAAAAAAAATTGACAAATTGTTAGGCTGAATTCATCTCTGTAGTGAAACTGGGGAGCAAACACCATGGAGATATCATTATTTCCTTTAATAATTTTCTTTGGCAACAGAATCAGAAGGAAAAAGCTCCAGAGTGACTCCTCTTATATTTTCCCTCCCTCTGCCTTTTCTTTCTGATTCCCTCCATTGTTCCCAGCTCTGTCAAGATTGTGACAAACTTAATTATCAGCAAACAGTAGGAATCCCAGCTGACATATCCGTGGCTTTTTCTTTCTTCTGACTTCATGAAAGCTTGCTAGTCTTTAATGCAGAGTGAATCAGGACAGGGAGCAGATGGTGCTGGTGTCCAATAGCAGCATCTGAGCCCTCATCTCCTTGAGATCTTCAGTGTCAAGAGAAGATGTGGATAACAAAACCTCCTGGAGCAATGAGATTCGGGGCTGGAAATTCAGAAATGGGATTGTGCATGGACAGGGACAGACTGGCCATTTGGGGCTGTCATCTGCCAACCTGTTGTAGAAAATCTGGACTGATTGCTGCAGTGCTCACAGCAGTGCTGCAGAGCCCAGGGCTCTTGCTCCAAGCTCCTGGCACCAGGATAAGGCACATTTGTGCCTCCTGCATCTGTAAATTTGATGCTTGGTTAGCTATAAAACAAGAGTTGTGTGAAATGTTGTCACAAACAGGGTGTTTGCCCTAAAACCATGTTTCTGAGGGCGTGAAACAGCCCAGGGTGAGGTTCAGTGAAAGGGTTTGAGTGAGAAAAAAGGTTTAAAAGAAAAACGCCCTAAAATACTTTGAGCATTTTTAAGTGAGAGTTTGCCCTTTGATCTTTTCAAAGGGAATTTTATTGTCTTGCACTCTGGGAGATATTTTTGGCTGCAGGGGTCTGGAGTGGAGGGGCTTTTCAGAGTCCTCATCAGTTCTCCAGGTTCAGGGAAACTTTTGGCATTTCAGGTTCTGGGGACCTGTGCTCCCATTGCTGCTTAAGCAGGGAGCTCTTGCCTCCACCCTGCCATTATTATTATTACTATTATTTTTTTTCTTTCTTTTTTCCCTTCTTCTTTTTTTTTTTTTTTTTTTTTTTTTTAAATAATAAAACCCCAGGAAATCCATTGCTGTGCAGAAAATGTCAAGATTTTCCAAACAGGCACCTGTTTTTTTTCTCCCTGTTCTCCCTCTCTTGGGAGTTGGACAATGGTCATGTGCCACTCTGCCAAAGCAGGGGCTTTGCAAACACACCAAACACTGGAAGTTTTGTAGAGAAAAGCAACAAATCCACCCCAAAACCTCCTCTGATCAACTGCACTCCCTCCTGCAATAATTTCCCCAGGCTGGATAGCTCCTGACTTGCTGAGCAGCTCCTGCATGGAAACTTCTGGGCTGGCTTCTGTCTCTTCCAAGGAAATAAATTTTGTGCCAGGATTTGTTTTTCTGGACCCTGCTGGAGCTCAGAGCATGGCTGGGGCTCTGTGCCAGCTGCACAGTAAATCATTGCTCTGAGCATCATGCAGCAGAGCTGGGAGAACACCAGGAGAACATGGGCAGTTCTGGCTTTGGGTTGTTCACCACCCTCTCAAACCTGAACCCAAACCATTGAAATCATTTAAACTGGAATCCTGGACTCCTGGATTCTCAAAAGGCTCATGTGGGATGAGGACTTAGGAGGACTCAGGGTGTGCCTCACTGCCCATCAGTTTGGGCACTGGAACATCTGGTAAAACTCAAATTTTATGGTTGTTTGGCAGAGCTGGAGCTTGTGCCACCTCCAGGCTTCACGAAGGAAACCCCGTTTTGTTACTTGTAATTAAACAAAGGCAGCAGATGTGCAAAAGAACCCAAATCTAAAATCCTCTCCTAAGCAAACAAATTACAACATCTCATGATTTTATAAAATCCATTTTTCCCCATTTACTCTTTCCCCCTCCATCTAAAGAGAACGGGAAGGCTGCAGGAGATGGCAGTGGAAACCTCTCCTCCCTTGGGCTTGCTGAGTGCAGTGTTTATTCTTGCTTTGAGATGAGTCCTCAGGGAGAGCCAAGGCACCTGGGCTGAGAGAGGAGACCACGTGCAAGTGGCATTTTCCTGCAGAATTCCCAAGAGGGACACATTCCTGTCACCTCCTCCTGTGTTCCATCCCCAGCAGCTGAGTTATAACTTCCTCAGAACAGCCTCTGAAATGAGAAAGCAAGGGGTGGATGGAGGCTGTGCCTGATCAGCAGCGAGGGCTGCTGGTGGCAGAGATTCCTGGAAATGTGGAGGGAAGGACTCAGGATGTTCCTGCTCCTCGGGGAACAATTTCGGTGTGGCTGGCCTGGTTTTCTTACACGGAAAACAACCCCTTTAAAAGGTTGTGTTGCTACTCAGTTTTTCCTTTGGGAGCCCTGGAAGGTTCCCTTTAACACGGAGGAGGGGATGGTTTAAAATGAGCAGCTCTCGAGCCAAGGGGGCTCTGGGGAGATGGTGCTGAGGGATGGAGAAGTTCAGCATTCTGGAAAAAAAAAGAAGAAACTATTCCATGCCTTACCTGGCTGGAATCACTGCAGTGAGAGCAGCTCTTTGTGCTCTGCTGCTCCAGAGGGAGCACATGCCATCCCTGTCCTTCCAGGGCATTTCCCAGTCTGTCACCTCCACTGTCAGCTCTCCCCGCACCTCTCACCCGCTGATGGGAGGTGACACTGTCCCCAGCCTGACACCTCGGCTTGTCTGGGATGTTGCCAAGCTCCTGCCATGCCCTGGCACTCCTGACTGGATTTATTAGCCACAGCTCATGGTTTCCTGACATTTCTCCTCCTTGCTGCCTGCCCTGCCCGGGCTGGAGGGTTTTGCATCACCACATCTTGTGTGTGATGTGCCCAAACTCTCAGTTCCATGGCAGTGCCAGAAACACAGATTTCATGGAATAAATAGTGAACGAGGAATGGTTTAGGAGAGCTCCTCCATGGCCCTGGGCTGCTCTCCCCAGCCCAGCCCAGCTGGGCTGTACTGTGGTGAAGAAAAGCCACAGCCAAAAGCAAGAGGGTGGGAAGGAATAAAACCAAGAGGGTGGGAAGGAAGGGAAGGGACAAGCAGAGTGAGGAATGGGAACAGCAGCAGCCGAGCACAAGCCAGCCCAGCCTTCCTCAGCAGCTGGATTGGGAGTTCCTCTAAACTGCTCCTTAATGGTTCACATCACTCTTCAGCGACTCTATTCTTGGAGCTGGAATTTCAGCCTGCTGAGTGACAAATCCCTCTTCCCGAATTCTTCTGGGAATTGGGCGAAGAGACCCATCTCTACCCAGACCTGAATACAACACCTATCAGAATCTGCTGGAGGTCACTCCATTTCTTCTCCTGCTGGACAATGCTCCAGGCACAGGGTGGGATTGCTGGGGTGCCTGTGCAGGGCCAGGGGTTGAACTTGATGTGAGTCCCTTCCAGATGAGGACATTCCATTATTCTGTGATTCCTGAAGATCCACTTTATAAAGCAATTCATTTATGTTTCCAGTCTGGCCTGACTGGTGCTGTTCCCTGGATGTCACTCATATTTTTCAGACACATTCTCTTCCCATTACAAGCAAACCTGTAGGATTTATGAGGAGCTGCTTTCCCCTTTCAGTGTGCGGTTTGTTTTGTCTCTGATTAAACTGTCAAACCAGCAGAAAGTCTATCCTGTTTCCTTCTGCTTTTCTTCCATGTCAACAGTACTTAAAGAAAGGACATCAAATGGAAATTAAAGAAATTTCGTTATAAAACTCATAGAGAAGCACCAACAGGAAAGATCAAAAAATCAGAGAACAAAGAAGGCAGAAATAAAGTAGTCTGACAAACATTAGAATCGATATTAAAAGGGAAAAAAAGAAGTACAAAAGCATCAAAAAGCTCCCCAGAAACTGTGTAAAAAAGCAATGCCTGGCTTTAGAAATGAGAAATGCAAGGAATGTAACAAATGATTTCAGATCTGATCCTATCAGAGAGAAATCTGATTTCAAATAAAAGCAGCAGCTATGGAGACAGTTTGATAAAAGGCTGTACAATAAAAGATTTTAAAATTGCATCCTCCAACTACTTTAGAGAATGGCAAAAGAAAGGGATACATATTAAAATACACTAATGCTGCAACATCTAATACAAAATGTTCTGCTTGTGAAAAAAAAAAAAAGAGTTATTTTGACAGGTGTATCGAGATTTACCACCAATCTCAGTGACCCAATAAAAAAAAGCCCAAAAAACAAACCTGAAAGAATAATTTTAAAAAGCTCCAACAACTGACTGGGAAGGGCATGGAAGCAAACAGCTCACAATTATCTCCATGGCTGGAAAAAGATCAAACCTTATTTCAGCGCTATTTTTACGGGAGGCAAAGTAGGGCACTCCTATCCCACTGCTGAGGATAATAATGCAAACAAAGGCTCCTGGAGAGCACCGCTGGAATAAAACACCAGCACCTCGTGGGCTCTGAGCAGAGCCCCAGCAGGGCTCCCTGGAATGCAGGCATTTCTGGAAAAGTCTGCAATCCCATGGAACGGGGAGAGGAGCTCCTGGCCATGGCTCACCACTGGAGCTCTGAGCCTGCAGGGACTCCAAAAGGAGATTTGCAGCAGCAAGGAAAATGCACCTTCTCCTCCCAGAGGATCCTCCAGGATGCTGGGACAGCACTGGCTTGGAAATGGAGCTGCTGGAAAATCCCTGTGTGGAGCTGAAGGCCTCACTGGAAAGGCAGCTGTAACATCTTTAACTTCTGCCTTCAAAGATCCAAACACCTGACAAAGCAGTGAAAAAGCTGCTGGCACACGGGAAAGCAATTTGTGAGTGTTACAGGCAAGTTACCTCGGATTGCAGCGGGGTTATCCCATAATATTCCTGCATTTATAAGCGATCTCGACTGCCTGGCATCATGTAAGATTGGATGTTTATTTGCAGAACTAAGCATTAAAACTGTTCTAGCCCTCAGGCCGCCAGGTCTGAAATTCAAATGTAAAATAGCTGTGCCAGGGCACAGGCTGCTGCTTCCATCGCAGTGATACTGCTGAAACTCTCCCGAAATTCAGCCAATTCACCTGTGCTGGAGCTCCAGCTGGAGGGCAGAGGGAAGGGCTGGGATCCATCCTCACCCTGATGCCATTAAACTGCAAATTGAGCCACAGGAAATTCATCTCCCAGCTGCACCTCAATGGTGGCAGCATGTCCCAAGGGTTCTGTGGGAGTTGAGAGCCTCAGGGTTTGGGTTTGGAGGCTGGAATTCGACTGGACAACCTTCATGCAGAGGCACCCCACAATTCACAGCTCCCATCCTGGGCTCTGCAGGGGCACAGCACAGATTGTCCCCTCTGAAATGATGTTTGCAGACCTCCAGGACTCTTCATTTCACCATCATTCTCCCATGAAAGCCTCAAGCCATGCCATGGGGGAAACAGACTTCTTTTTGGGATCATGGGAAGGCAATTTGAAGGATGGTGATGATCAGGTGATTTCCAAAAAACCAAAAGGACAATACATGAGGGGATTGAAAACACCAAATTGCCCCAACCTGTCATTCTTATCCTGCAGTAGAGTCTCCTCTACCTGGAAGAAGCATCCACACTATCCATGGACTATGAGGGATCAGTGTGAGGGATCCTGGGACAGTGACCATGGATGAAGGGAACAGGGATTTGATGGGCATTTATCACAAATAAATCCAGGGGAATAAGAAAGATAAGCCCCAAACCCAGAGCAGGGCAGTGGAAACACCATGGGTGGGAGATGAAGATCACCACACCTGGGTTACCTGAGTTAGTTATTTCTGGGCAAAGCCTAGGAGTTCAGGGACAGCTTTAACAATTGGGAGATTAAATATCCACCCACAAAAAAATTGAGTTAATCATGTGCTTTCTGAGCTTTTCCATCTCATTTGAGTTATATTTTTTATTTTGCAGGCAGACTGAAAAGAGGGGGAGCTGAGGCTGCTGCTCTGCCCACAGAGGGGTCCTTGGCAGGTCCTGGGTGGGATCATCCCCCTGCTGGTGCCAGGAACATCAGGAATTTCAATGGAACATGAGGGGCCATACAGGACTGGAATAAATTTCTCAAAATTCCATCAGTCAGCAAATAAGGAAAAATTGTAATTGCTGTGGATAAATGAAACTGGGATGGATCAGATGCTATTTCACATTGCAGAGTAACTGTCTCCTTTGGGTGTTTAAATTGTGCTTTCTGCATCCATTACTAAATTTCAAACAGGTCTAACAGAGCACGGAAAAGGTTTCAAGGGTAATTAAATTCTTTCAAAATGTTAAAAAAATAGGCAGCTGGCTGAGAAAAAGGCAGTGGGAGCATCCTAAGTGATGGAGACATCAGTGTGTGAGCTGGGAGTGCAGCAGAATTGGAGAATCAGATGGAGAGTGTGCAAATCCCAGGGGAAGCTCAGCCAGGAGCTGGAACTAGGCGTGGGATACAAACCTCCATCAGCCCCAGTGTTTGGGGACAGCATGGCCCAGGGACACACAGTATTGTGATTATCCTCAAGTGCTCACTGGAGCACCAAGCTGTGATGCCAGAGAATTTCTGGCCTTACCTCACTTTCTGCAGGAGGCTGGAGAGATCTTTGCTGTTGTTCAGAGCAAGAGCAGGGGAGGCAATCGGCACAGGAAGGGTGGTCCAGCAGGGCATGGTGTTTGTCCATGGTCTGCAACTGCACTGAGCACTGCAGAGGCACCATCCTCTGCTCTTCTCAATGCATCTTGTTTCATTTATGCTTGCAAACAATTGCCTTCTGGGCCCTTTCCCCCCATAACTCCCAGTGAAAATTCAACAGGGAGTTTCAAAAGACTGGAAATGCCCATTTCCCAGAAACATGAATTTCTACTGATTATTTCTAGATATCTAAAATAACTGGCCTGGATTGTAATTATCCTATTGGAAAGAAACTCACCCCTGGCCCTGGATCCCTGGAAGTGTCCAAGGCCCGACTGGATGGGACTTGGAGCACCCTGGGACAGTGGAAGGTGTCTCTTTAGGGAAGTTAGAATAAGATGAGCTTTAAGGTTCCTTCCAGGCCAAACCATTCTGTGATTTTATGATTCAGGGGAGGTGTGAAATGAGTTTTCTGCTTCCCCTCTACAATATTCCATCTTTAAACCCAAGAGGTAAAGCACAAAGGTGTCCTTTCTGCCCTGCTTCATTCCTGCCGTCTGCAAGGATGCTGCTGGCAAGAGAACTTTTCCTGGTGGATCTCTGCTGTCCCTCAGGAGTGGCTGTGTCCTCCAGGACAATCCTCCTGGGCACTGGGGGATTTGCAGGAGCTCCCAGGTTCCTGCAGTCCCTGGTTAATGCCCACCGCAGTCCCTCAGCCGGGCAGATCCTTCCCTGGGATGAGAGGGGAGATCCGCCCTGGCCCAGCTCCCACCCCTCTCCCAGGGACACCGGGATGTCCCCAGCTCTCCCAGGGACACCAGCCCACTTTGCAAAGCGGTGAACCATGCAGGGCTGTGCAGATTCCCTCATTATCCCTGTCCATGTTTAATTCCAGCCCTTCCCATGGGATGCTGGGAGCGCTCAGCCGTGCTAATGAGAGCAGGAATCACAGCTCAGCAAGGCCTGCCTTGCTCAGGCAAACAAAGTATTGCTGGAATTCATACAGGAAAAAAATGGCCCTGCTGTCCTTCCTATTTTTATTTTCCTTTTCAGCCAATCTGCCTGCTCTATGAGCTTTGGATTCCTTCAGCTGCACAGAAGGGCATGTGATTTATTGCGATTGGAAAGCTCGCAGACAAAAAAGGCTGTGAAATTATTTTGTATCTGACACAATCATTAGTGGTATTATTTCTTCTGGAGCTGGGAAGGACACTTATAAAACATCTAACAAGCTGCTAAGGAGATTGCCTAAAGCAGTGATTTTCAAAATGTGCTGCTGGAGCCCATTCTTTGTGCTCTGCACATATATCAAGCTCCAGTTTCTTTTTACGGAAAGGACTTCAAATAATATTTCTGAGGGGTGTTTATGACAGTTTGCCGCTCACCCTCTTCAAATCTATGCCACCTGCTGATGGCATGATGTGGAGGTGACTGAGAGAGGCCAGAACACTGTGAGCAAGTGTGTTGTGGGGCAGAGGGGCACCCAGAGCTCCTCTCCTGTTTTGGGACCCTCTCTGTGCATGTGCACCTTGCAAACCCCCCAAATCCAAGCCCTGAGCCAGGTATCAATCCCTAAGGATTAATAGGGGTATGATATCAGTCCCCAGGGATGCTCTTGGAGGGGGTAAGGATGCTGAGAAGGCTGTAGTTGCAGAGACACCCAGGGGAGAACCAGCCTGGAACACTGAGAACTTGGCTGAAATTGTGGGGATCATGGGAAAAAGGTGCAGCCGATGCCCATTCTGGCTGCCTCTTCCCATTCCCCTTTACTTTCATGGAATCATGGAATATCCTGAGCTGGAAGGAACCCACAGGGATCATGGAGTCCAACTCCTGCACAGACACCCCAACAATCCCACCCTGGGTATCACTGGCAGCATTGTCCAAACACTTCTGGAGCTCTGGCAGCCTCAGGCTGTGGTTGTGCTGTGCTGATGAGCCAGGGGAAGCTCACCCTCTGGAATGTGGGAGCTCCCATTTCCACAGGTTCAAAATCCAGTTTCCCATGTAAATAGCCTCAGAAGATGGAATTATAATCACGGAATCAGGGAATTATTACGGTTGGAAAAGGCACTTCAGATCACCGAGTCCAGCCATTGCCCCCTCTGCCACCAAACCATGTCCCCAAGCCCCACACCCACGGCTTTTTTAGACACTTCCAGGGATGGTGATGCCACCAGCGCCCTGGGCAGCTATTCCCATGCCAGACCACCCTTTGGGTGAGGAAGTTTTTCTCAAGATCCCACCTAAACCTCCCCTGGTGAGACTTGAGGCTGTTACTGCTGCAGGCAGAGGTGACAGCCTGGATGTCTCAGGCCACCAAGGACCTTTCTGTCCCTGTATGAGGTGACAACCACCGTGAGTCATCCAAAGCCTCACAGGAGCAGGGAGAGCTGAGGGGTGGCAGGGACACTGCTGTCACAGCCCAAAGCAGAGAGACAGATCTGGAGGTGAAGCACAACCACTGCTCCTCCCTCCAGGCATTCTGGGCTGGTGGATCCTCCAACAGAGCAGGGAGTGGGATGGGGAACAGGGAATGGGGACACCCAAACCTGCCAGAGAGCCCTGGGAATGGGAATTGGGAAAAGTGGGAATATCAGGACTGGAATGAATCAGTCCCTGGGAATTCCAGACTCCCCTCACCCTACCCATCCCATGATTTTGGCTAAAAACAATTCTGGGATGGGAAAGGGCTGGAGCAGGGACTGGATGTGGGAACAGCACTCCAAACCCCATGGACAGCCCTGGGAATGGGGAGAAAAGAGGGAATACCAGGGCCGGAATGATCAGTAACTGGGAATTTCAGACTCCCCTCACCCTCCCCATCCCAGGGCTTGTCTGCAGGACAGGCTGTACTCAGGTTTGTTTCCTCTCACAGCACAGAGCTCAGGGAGCGCACAGAGACATTGCCCTGATTGCTCTCAAGTCCTCAGTGATGGTGACAGCCAGCTCTGATCACAGGCAGGGTGTCAGAGCCTCCAGATTTCCTGCATGAGCCTCCAGCATGGAGCTTGCAGCAGCTCCGTGGCCATCGAACCAGGCTGCTTTGGCAGCACCACAATCAGCCAGGTTCATCACCCAGGAAACTGCATGAGACTCTGATCTTTGTGCAGCCAAAAGTGGTTTTTATCCTTTTTCTAACTCATAGCTTACCATTAAAAGTGCCTAACAAAGCACAGATAATGCCATATATTTAATGTGAAAACTATATTCTTTAGTACTTGCTGCCTATCATCAGAAAAAACATTTTACTAAATAAATAAACAAACTCAATTACTCGCAATGTTCAGAATCCAGAGACAAAAGGAGAACAGTCGACAAGTGGTCAGAGACAAACTGAACATGGTCTGCAAAGGATCGTGGCACCTCAGACAAACTTAGAAATTAAGTTCCCCTTAAGTAACCCCAAATCTTACTGCTCCTCCATAATCCAGGAACATGATTAATCATCAGACATCACTAATGCAGGAATAGGAAATTGCTTTCACACATCCCCATGGTTATTGCTGATGAGATGGAGACCTCCAAGTGAAGCTGCTTTGCACAGGGCAAGATGGACCTGGCTAATTACAGAGTAATTAACGAGCCCCAGCAGGGCCCGTTTCAGCCCCATTGCCCCTCCAATTGGGCAGGACAGGGAGTGGCTCCTTCCCCTGCTCCCCAGAGCTGCCAGACCCTCAGGGTCTCTCCCTGCCCCATCCAGCCTCTAGAAAAAGGCAGGTGGTGGAACTGGAGCATAGTGGGCTCCTGGCTCTGTCTTGCTGGTGCTCTGAGCCTTTCCAACAGGTAAAAATAGCTGCTGGTCTGCAGTTTATGGGGGAATATTCACATGTTGGGGTGTGATAACAGCAGGGCACACCCTTGAGCTGTTTCCCAGGTCTGTTATTATTTCTTTTATTGAAATATTCCTTGAAGCCTTGGTGGGGAGGAAGGAGGTACCCAGTGCCTCTCCTAAATATATTGAGAACATTTGGCCTCCAGGGTGAGGAAAGAATGTTCTCCTTGCTCCTCTGGTTATCGTAAACCACTCGAAACTTAAAAACCAGGTAGATTTGCAAGTGGCACAGGCCCCCTCCTTCTATAAGGCCATTTTGGGGTTTCCCCTGAACAGGTAGTAAAGGAACTTCTTTCTTTTATGGCCTTAGAGGGAAGTGGGATCTTTTCTTAAAGCTTTAGTGCTCCTTGCATTCCAGTTGCCATGGCCTCTGCTGTGCCTGACAAGGAGGAGGTCGTCCAGAGCTCCCCAGAGGTGGTGATGATGATGAAGAAGGAGGAGAAGGAGCAGGAGGTTGCTCAGAGCTCCCCAGAGGTGATGGAGAAGGAGCGGGAGGTTGCTCAGAGCTCCCCAGAGGTGATGGAGAAGGAGCGGGAGGTTGCTCAGAGCTCCCCAGAGGTGGAGGAGCAGGAGGTAGGTGCTCCCTGTGGGATGCAGGGAGTGGCAGCTCTGGGGTGCAGGGGTGAGGGGCTGGCCCTGCTGTGCCTGAGGGGAGCCAAATCCCCAAAAAGTCCCTCCCTGTGCTCTGCAGCTTCTGGGTGACAACACAGATTTCATCTGTGGACCTGAACTCCCTGTGAATCTCTTAGGCTAATCACAATTGCCTGGTTCTGGGCTAGGAAAGACGTGTCTCTAACTCAAGATCATGTGCTCCTATGGAAAGATTCCAATGTTTCAGCATCCCTGACTCCTGCTGCTCTTGCTCTGCTCCTGGGACCAGCAGCCTCCTTTTTGCAGGCTAGGATGAAGTCTGGCAACTTAAAACCATCTCAGTCTTGGCTGGTGGAGCTTTTCCTGGGATATTAGCTTGTCAAATGACCATTCCAGGTGAACTGGAGATGGGAATGTGGCAGAAGAATTGAGGTTGCCCCCAAACTCGGTTGTTCCTTGTGCTGTAGGAAATATTTCCTGGGCTGGACCATCATCAATGCCAAAGCTCCACGGCTTGTGTCACAGCTAAGTTTTAGGTTTAAGTAAGTGCACAAGCAAGGCAGGAGTTTCTCCCTCAGCCAGGCCAGGTGGTTTGGTGACAATTCCCCCCCAAACATGGAATTTCGGGGCAGAACTGCTCAGGGCCATATTTGGAGCTTCATGGCTGCTTTTTTTTTTTGCTCTTTCAGGCTGCAGTGAAGGAGGTGGCCAATCTGAGCCTGGTGAGCTCTGCCTGTGATGTGGTTTGTGCAGCTTATGCCTCCAGCAAGGAGAGCCAGCCCTACCTGAGCTCTGTGTGTGCTGCTGCGGAGCAGGGAGTGCAGAGTGTCACCGAGGCCACTGCCAGCCGTGTGCAGCCCGTGCTGGCCAGCCTGCAGCCTCACGGTAATCCTGGGGAAGGGCAGCTCATCCCTGCCTGGGAGGAGCTCTCTGCCTCCTTCCACACCTGGGAGGAGTGCTGGGATGAGGAAAAGCACTGCTCAGTCACCACGGTGAAACCACAACTCCCGGCTTACAAATAAAGCTAAACCTGAGCTGTAGTTTCCACTTGTGTGATGGAGAATCAAGGATTGATTCTGATGCTGACTATCCTAAAACTGATTTTTGCAAGGTGGAACTTGTGCTTAAATTGCAGAAAAACAAGTTTTAACACATTTTTGTTCCCCCCATTCTCTCCTCAGTGGCTGCAGCAAGTGAATATGCTTCCAAGGGCTTGGATAAACTGGGGGAGAAGCTGCCCATCCTTCAAAAGCCTCTGGAATGGGTAAGAGTTAAAGGCTGTGCTGTTCTTAACAGGCAGAGGGGCCTGCTTCTTGTGGGGTTTCTAAGCTTGGGAGCAATGTAGGCTCTTGTATGAGGACCTGAGTGGTGCAAGATCTTACTAGAGTAACTGTGCTCATTGTCCTGCTGGTGCAGTTCAGCATTCTGGTGTAACACACAGCCCTCCATGATCTGATTCCCCTCGTCTTCCCCAGATTCTCTGTGACACAAAGGAGCTGGTCTCGTGCAGAGCGGCTGAGGTGAGGGAAGCTGTGAGCAGCATAGTGATGGAAGTGATGGATGCTGCTCTCCAGAGAGGCATGGAAGCTGCCAGAGCAGCTGTGCCTGGTGGTGCTGGGGTGGCTCTGGAGGCTGCAGTGGGACAGACAGGTGGATGTGGAGCAGAAGCTGCGCTGGAGCAAGCTGGAGATGACTGCCTCCCTATGGGAAATGAGGAGCTAGGTAAGGAAAGGGTGGATGGGGCTGTTGAAATGGGAACCCTTACAGGGGATGGTCAGCCCCATTCCTCACCCCACTGGTCGGGGAAGAAGAGAATCACCCAGTGGTTTGGGTTGGAAGGGACCTTAGAGCTCATTTTGGGCTTCTCACCATGGGCAGGGACACCTTTCACTATCCCAGGTTGCTCCACACCCTGTCCAGCCTGGCCTGGGACATGTCCAGGGATCCAGGGGCAGCCACAGCTCCTCTGGGCACCCTGAGCCATGCTGGAGGGCACCTGGCTCCCAGTCCAGCATGTCCTGAGCTGTTGCTGTGACCCCTCTGGTGACTCAGGCCCTGCCTGTGTCCCCAGCCCAGCTGGCAGTGTGTCAGGAGGGCACAGACACCATGTCCCTGGAGCAGCAGCGGCAGCAGAGGAGGTACTTTGTGCGTCTGGGCTCTCTCTCCAAGGATCTTTGCCTCCTTGCCCACCTGCACTCCACAGCCAGGCTGAAGCAGACCTGGCAGGGCATGCAGGGTGCTCTAGCACAGCTCCAGTGCATCCTCGAGCTGGTAGGTAGAGCCCTGCAGGAGGGCACCAAAGCCCTGGTGCCATGAAGAGCTTAGCAATTCGCCAGCTGATCTGTCTGTCTTGGCACTCTGATCTTTCCCTGCCACAGACTGAGGCGTTTAAGGAAGGATGTAATCAAAAGCTGCATGAGGGGCAGGAGAAACTCTACCAGATGTGGCTGGACTGGAGTAGGAAGTTTCTCAAAGAGAGTGGAGATGAAAGTGCTGTAGAGCCAGAGGTACCTTCCTGGGGAGGGCAAAAAATGCCTCTGGGCATCCCCTTGGTTTTAATTTTTTTAATTTTCAAGTGACTCATTGCTGATGTTGTCCCTCCTGCCTGCTCGCAGGAGATGGAGGCTCTGACCCTGCTCATGGCCCGCAGGATCACCCAGCAGCTGCAGCTCACCTGCTCCGGAGTAGTGGCTGCCATCCAGGGCCTTCCCTGCAGCCTGCACGACAAGGTGACAAAGGCTCTCAGTGCCATCAAGGAGCTTCATGCTGCTTTCTCGGCGGCCAGATCCCTCCAGGATTTGTCCAGCAGTGTGTTGAGCCAGGGCCAGAGGGAGCTGGCTGTGATCCAGGAGTACATGGAGGAGCTGCTGGATTACCTGAAGAACAACACTCCTCTGTCCTGGCTGGTGGGACCCTTCTGCCCCAGGGAGAAGGAGGAACCCTCCCAGGAGGATCAATCCTCCCAGGAGAAGGAGGCAGGGGCAGCAGGAGCTGGGCATCTGGAAACCTCCACCACCCCCATGTAAGGGATAAAACATTAATTGCTGTTGGCATTAAACCCTCAGTAAGTGTGAAGTGTAAAGAATTGTCTTCCTAAAAGCTGCTTGTTCTGGGTCATAACTGCTTAAAATAAAACTGCTGCATACCAAAAGCTGTTGATGGTCTCTCGTGCACACAGACTGTGAGTATTGCTCACTGGATGTCACCTGGACTCTTCCCATTTTTTTCCTTGCTGGAATTCCCCTGTGCCCTCAGGGATGCAGGAGGAGCAGTCAGTGGCACGGGAAGGATCCCAGCTGGTAAGCCCTGATGCTGTCCTGGGAAGGTGTAATTCCCTCTCTCCCAAGCCTGGGGCAAACATGTGTCCTGCTGGCACTGTCCCAGATGCTGTGGGGGAGCTGTGGGGAGCTCAAGCCCACAGCCTGCCTTGGATCAGTTCTCCAAGGCCTGATTCTCCTCCTGGAGCTGCCTGGTGAGGGTTTCAGTCGGGTGGGATAGAGGATGTGGGAATATCTGCCTGGGAGAGCCTCACGGATGGAGTCACCAGGGCGTGGTGACAGACACTGCTGTCAGCACTGCCCTGTCCTGCCCAGGGCTCTCTGAGGAGCTCAGAGCTCTCCCAGTGCCCTGTCTGGCTCCCTCTGGGAGATGCTGGGCAGCTCAGTGCCCTCAGCCTGGCCAGGCAGATGGAGCTCAGGCTGATGGAGCAGGTGCCTGTGGGACTTGGAGATGGAAAGCTCAGCTCCTGGTTTCTCATGCTTCTGCCTTCCAGAACAAATGTGGAATCTGCTCTCATATGAGTACTGCTTCTTCCAGACCAATTTTTTAAAATTTTAATATAATTAAAGTTGTTTAATGGGGGTCAGAAACAAGGAGTGGTGGTGGGGCTTTTTTTTCCCTTTTTTTTTTT
>VZRM01006583.1:240914-279062 GCA_013397955.1 Grantiella picta
TTTCCCTTTTTTTTTTTTTTTTTTTGGTGGGTGGCAAATGCAGGCTTGAAGAGGTGGAACTTTCCTCTCATAAAAGTGACCATTCCTCATCTTCCACCCCTGAGTGCAAAGGCTTTGTGTGGGCTCTGGGTTTGGGCAGCAATTATTCCTGGATGCAACACAACCCCCTCCTGTAGGAAAGGTTTGGATCCTGATTCCCTGAGCTCAGCATATCTGCTGCAAGACAAGTGTCTTCTTCATGTAGCAACCAGTTTGTGTTGAAGGCGAAATAATCAGGCAATTTCAGCTGCCAGGCCAAGGTGTTGCTGAGATGTGAGAGATAAATTGCAGGGTCATCCCTCCACTGTGTGCTCCCAGCTGCACAGGGAATTCTCCCTGGAGGAAAGCTCAGCAGTTCTGCCTCCTGTAACTCCTGCTGAACTTGGGGATGGGAACTGGGGATATTGGAGCCAGTCCTGCTGCTGGGTGGGAAACAAACTGTGCTTTGTTGTCTCAACAGCAGAGTTGTGCCTGACCACCTAGGAATGCCTGAAAGTTAAACTTGCCTGGTTTATAAAAGTGAATTTTAAGGAATAGCTGGGCATTCCTGTACTTGGTATTGATTTGTCAGTGCAGCACATCTGATCTGATCTGTGTTAGCATAGTGCTTAGCCCAGCAAATCCTGCTGCTTCTGCCCATGGATCAGTGGGGTGTGTTCTTGCATGGTCATTAAATCTATTTACTGTGAACACTCCTGGCTAATCGTGCCTGGAGCCCACAGCCTGGGGACCTTCAAACTGGAAAGCTGGGAATTCCAGTGCCTGGAATCTCCCTGTGCTGGAGCTGGGGAGGAACAGCCCAGCAGCTGTGAGGCTTTTTTAGGCCACGGTGACTGCAGCAGAAGAGCTTTGAGAGGCTAATATGACATTTTCATGGCACCTCCTGGAGATCAACTTGAAAAGGAGGCTTCCCAAGCAGAGCTTGAGGAGCAGAGGCCTCTCCCTGTTTTCCTGTTAAATGTCCAAAGATTCAGGGAACCACAGAGACTTCTTACACCAAGCAAGGAGGGAAAACTGAGTAGCTGCACGTGGGAATAGTTGGACTTTTTTCTTTGATCTGTTCTCATCGATGCTGCAGAGACAGCTGGGGATAAAGGTGGGAAGAAGCTGGAATGATGGATGGACTGGCTTCCTGCAATGTTTAAGGCTGAAACTCCTCTGAGCTCTGGGAACCTGGATACTCCAGCTTGTTCTCCATTGTCTCCAAGCTTGTTTGTCTGATTATCCATGCTTATTTGGAGTAATTTGGGATAGAAATGAGAAATGTGTTGGTAATGTGACAACCCCAAGCAAACACCTTGGCAGGGAAGACATGCCTTGAGGCATCTCCTCTGGCTCTCAGCAGCCCTGGGAATGATGCAGTGTTCCTCGATAATGATAATAATCTGCTAATGGTAGCCCTGGTGATTGTATCCCCTCCTGCTGCTGCTGTGCCCCCATGCTCAGTTTTGGGCCGATGTCAATTTTCAGTGCCCTCACAGGGACACTTGCTTCTTGTTTCACTGTTGCTGGATGCCAGCACCTCCCTCTGCCAGCCTGCTGAACATTTTAATTATTTAATTCTCACGTTCATGTACTTCTGCTGTTCTTCCTTCGGTCCCTGCTGTTCACTGACCTGTAGGTCAGGGAATGAATGGGTGAAGGCCACCTTGGGCAGCACTCCAGCAGGCTGTCACTTTTTAGCAGTGAAATTAGGAGGCTTTCACCAACCTGTTCCCATGTTTTCCTACCTGGCAGGGGAAATGGCTCAAGGGGAGTTTCCCAAGCAGCTTTGCCAAGGCAATAGATTGGGGAAACCGGAGCTCTCAGTGAGTGCTGAAAGGCAAAAGCTCTGGAGCTGCTTACAAGGAGCTTAATTTCCTTTTCTCACTTCCATGTTTCCTGTCACTCCTGGATATTGTCATCCCTTCTCCAAAGCTGTGTTATTACTTGCTGCAAAGTACACGGAGTTTATAAAAGGTTTGTGGCCTCCCAGAAGGGCTGCTTGGGGAGCTGGGGCTCTGCACAGGCAGAGTTGTCTGAGCTCCAATTTCTGTGTCACCTTGAGCTGCAAAACTTCAAGGTGTTTAAAGCAGTGAATTTGGAATGGGATGGGATGAAGTTGCTGTGATTGGTGAGTGTGTGAACAAAATCCCATTGTGGGCCCTGCTCTGGTGGCTGTGGGCAGGCAGGAATTTGTTCTGCTGGGTGGCATCTGGATCTGTGCTTTCTGTCACCTTCCCTGTCCCCTCCCTTCTGCACCTTCTCTTGTAGGAGAGTAATCCAAGTGCTCCAGGGGGAGAAGCCTGGAGGGATTTCCCTGCCCTCTGAGCTGATTGTGGCAGCCTGCAGTGCCAGGTGACATCAGGTGGGATTGGGACCCCCAGAGGACACAGGCGCTGCCAGTGCCATCTTCTCCCTGCTGAAGCATCCCAATGCTTTTCCAGCCAGAATCCTTGCTGCTGTCAGCACTCAGCTCTGCCCTCACTCAGGTGCTTCTGCCAGGGCTGTCCTGGGGCAGGTCCTGGGAGGACTTTGGGCTGGACAGCATTCCTTTGCTTTCCTTCCCTCTGTCCCCTGTGGGGGTCAATAAATCTGCTTCAGGCTGCCTTACAGACCAAGCGTGAGCTCGTGACAATTCCAAACGATCTTTGCAGGCCTGGTTAAAGCCCCTGATGCCTCCAGCGCTGACAGGCTGCTGCCCTGATCGATGCTGGGCTGCCCTTTGCTGCAGCTCGTGCTGTGGAGATGGAGCAGAGCCAGCGAGCCATTACCCTGCTGGGCTGCTCTGGCCGCTGGAGCTGCCCCTGTGGAAAGGAAAATCCATCTGCACGAGCAGGTCATTTGCAGCATTAACTTCCTGGACTCCCCCTGATTCCTGTGTTTATTTAGATCCAGCAGTGGAGTTGGAGGGGAGGTGATCCAGAGGGTGATTAACCCGCTGAGTGCTGATGTTGGATTTTGTGCCATTCTCTATGGTCTTCACTTTGTAATTTGTATTTGTGTTATTCTTGCTTTATAAAGTAACAGGAGTTTAGTGCAGGAGGCACAGATTCCTGCCTGGCTCTCTGCAGGTGCCCTAGGGGGCATGGGAAATGTTAAAGGGGATTATCTGGGGAAGAAACAGCTGGAAGAATGGGGAGAAGTTTGAGGCTGAGGATGGAGTGAGGTGGAAGGGGAAAGCATGAGAGAGCTGGAAGAGACACCAGGAGGGCTGGAGACAATGGGAGAGCAGGTGAGAAGCTGGATGGGAAAACAGTGGAAAATCCTCTGAGATGGATTGGGATTAAAGGTGGGAAATCAATGAGCAGAGGGGATGAGGGGTAAACTGACTGTCTGGAGGATGTGAGTAGGGAACGTTGAGGAATGGGATGACCTCAGCTGGGGCAGGACTGGGGCAAGGTGGAGAAGACGGGAAAGCAGGAGAGGAAGCAGATGGAAGGGAACTAGATGTTCCCTTTTATTATTTTATGCACAGTGTCCTTATCTCATGGAGTTGATTCCCTGGGTGTCTCAGGGCAAGGTGAAACACCATCTCTGCCCTTTGGCAAGTGAATGTTGGAGAAAATCCTATTCCTTGGCAAGAGGAGCCTCAAAAAATGCGCATTGCAAGTAAGCATGGAGCTCCTGCAGGGTGGTGCCCTCGCACACCTTGGCTTTACAGGATGTTTCTGGCAGGAAACACAGCCTGAGCTCTGCCATTTGAGGAAATACCAACTCCAGTGGCCTTTTCCCTGGCAGAGAAATCCAACATTTGGGGATTGTCCCCGCTGCCCTCCCCAAAGCCCTGATTTTGGCTGATTTTAGAGGAACACCTGGCTGGCATATCCCGAGCCCCTCTCACCTGGAGAGCCCCGTGCTGCCTCCCCTCCCTGCTCCATCTCTCCCCTGGGACAATTCTTGCAGCTGGGAGCTGAAGGTCACTTGAAATGTCACCCTCGTTGAGCTGCCTTGATGGGCTAATTACAGCTGCAAATGGAAGGTTTGCTAAACAAATTACAACCCAAATGCAGTGTTTACCTTGGGAGAGACTGATGGGGAACACCTGCTGTTTTGTGGAACGGGGAAAAAAGCGATTTTAGAGGGTTGAAATGCTTTTGCAAGGGTTTGTTTTGAAAGGATTTGTACTTCACTGATCCATTGGTTTGGCCAGTGGAGAAGTAGCTAAAGCAGGGAAGAATCAGATCTGAGGTGTTCCTGGGCATTTGCACTGTGACAGGACAAGGGGAATGGCTTCAAACTGGAAGAGTGGAGGTAAAGGTGGGAATTTGGGAAGGAATTCCTGGCTGTGAGGGTGAGCAGGCCCTGGCACAGGGTGCCCAGAGAAGCTGTGGCTGCCCCTGGATCCCTGGCAGTGTCTAGGGCCAGGTTGGAGGAGGCTTGGTGCTGCCTGGGGAGCACACAGCACTGGCTGGAAGCCCAAAGACATCTCAGCTGAGGTAACCATTGTTGCCATTTTGTTCTGTAATAAATTCCTGCTTTTGGACCCAGTTTTATTCTCTGCCTGCTTGCTGGTGTTCGGTTAATGGCTGGGCTTGATGGTCTGGGAGATCCTTTCTATCCCTTTCCAATGCTAGACCAGCCTTTCCATGAAGAAATTCCTGCTGCTGTCCCCCCTGAGCCTCCCCTGCCCAGCCTGAGGCTGTTCCCTCTCCTCCTGTCCCTGTTCCCTGGAGCACAGCCTGACCCCCCGGCTGTCCCCTCCTGTCAGCAGCTGTGCAGAGCCACAAGGTCCCCCTGAGCCTCCTTTGCTCCAGGCTGAGCTCCTTTCCCAGCTCCCTCAGTCACTCCTGGTGCTCCATTCCCTTCCCAGCTCTATTCCCATCCTGGTCACTCCACAGTGGATGATCCTATTGTGCTTTCCTAAAAGAAGGACTGAGAGCTGAATTCTCCCCACGTCCCTGTGTGCCACTCTGCATTTTGTTGGACACTCTGGCTGCCCTCACCCCTGCAGCTCCAGGGCTGCCCTCAGGTGAAGGCTCTCCTCGGGTTTTTGTTTTTAATTTTTTTTTTGAACATGTATTTTTCTTTCCTGCTCGTACTTAAACAATCCCAGAATAAAACCTGCTGCTGGCTCATCCATGCTGCAGTGTTTGAACACAGCAGGACAAGCCCTGAAGTGCTGTTTTCCTGTAGGATTGGAAGGTTTTGAAAGATCACTGCTGTGGAACAACCTCCACTCTCCCCGAGGGTGTCAGGCACTGATGCTCCAGACAAAGAGCT
This sequence comes from Grantiella picta, assembly GCA_013397955.1. Lineage (NCBI taxonomy): Eukaryota > Metazoa > Chordata > Aves > Passeriformes > Meliphagidae > Grantiella > Grantiella picta. The sequence continues at coordinate 246,156 of VZRM01006583.1, forward strand.
GGAACAGAGCCTCATCAATAAATGGGAATTGGGAGGAGAGGGCAGGAGCAGCAGGTGACACTTTGGGGTGTCTGGATTCCCCCAGCTCCCTACTGAAAATAAATATTTATAGGAAATAAATATATTTATTTCATGATATATTAAATAAATTTTTTTCCTAATTAGGCCTATGGATCACTACTGAAAAATCTCAACACACTTTTCTTATTTTTTCCTGATTTTCTCAGCTCTATTTACTATTTTTGAATCATAATTTCATTCCTTACATACAAGAAAAAAAATATATTTTATATAAACTTTACATAAAATATGTCTTTAACATCTTGTTTTTCTCAGCATCTGGGTAGAAGTCCTCAAAAATCCAAGTTCCCTAGTGCGACTAACACTGTTTCCTGCTGAGCAAAAGCTGAGAGACACTGATTTCTCTTGTTATGGCCTGTGGATTGAATATGGGAAGAAGATCCAGAGAGAAACTCCTTGCTTCCCAGGGGAGCCTGGCTGGCTGTGTTATCAGTGTACACTGAGTACAGAAACTTCTGCCATCACTTCCCTGCAACCCACTGCAGTCTGGGGAGAAACCACAAAGGTCCTTTCTTTTTTTCCCCTTTTCCTTTCTTTTTCCCCCCTTTTCCTTCTTCCACAACTCTTTGGATATTTTGGGGAGGGAGAAAATACCTGAGCAGGAAAATGAGAGCCTGGACAGTGGTTCCAGGCTTTGCAGAGGTATCCCTGGCTGCAGTTCCTCAGTGATCCCAGCAGGTGCTGGGAAGCTGTTATGGGAAATCTCCTCATAATGGGAAATCTCCTCCTCCTCTCCCTACCAGAGAGAGCTGGAAGGGTTCAGCCTTTCTCCTCATTTAGCTGCATATCTCAGTTCATTTTCTTGGGAACCTCTTACAATGATTTCCATCCCTGGAAGTAAGTGTCCAAGGCCAGGCTGGACAGGGCTTGGAGCAACCTGGGACAGTGGAAGGTGTCCCTGCCATGGCAGGGGGTGGGATGAGCTGAGCTTTGAAGTCCCTTCCAATCCAAACCATTGTTTCCATTCTGCTTTCTCTAGAATTCATAAAGAATTCAGCTGGAAATGCAGCTTGGTGGATCTTACAGCAAAGCCATGTTTCTCTTTGCTCCTTCTCCTTTGACTGGAGACTGTTTGGTTTGGGATGTTGCTCTTTGGAGGCAGAAGGGAAATGTCCAGGCTCCATTTCTAGTTAGGTGCCCACAGCACTGGGCCATCTCTGTGGTTTGGGGGGAAAAAATTCCAGGGGTGCCTCCAGGTCTGCCAGATCTTCCTGAAAGGATGGACGAGGAATTCAGTCACTAACACAACCCTCAGGCCCTGGCTGGGGTAAGGATGAGTGATTTCCCTGCTCTGAATGAGGGGAGAGCTTGCTGTCCAGGTCAGCCTGCACAGCTGTCATTTGGCAGCCACATTCCCAAACTGCTGCTGCTGGAGGAGCTTTTAGTGTTTCCCAAGGGTTACAGGAAACTTTGGTGGCTTGTGGAAAAGTCCCAGCTCTGGGCAGAGGTTTGAGGTCTTCAGATGGTTTTGCTCTGTTGCTTTCAGCAGGAGAGGTGGAAGAAGAAGTGTCTAAGCCCTGAAAGAATCAGATCTGTCTGGAAATATTGATAATAATCAAAGAATCCCAGAAGGGTTAAGGTTGGAAAAGACCTTTGGGATCATCAATTCCAATCATCACCCATGTTCACCACCAGCCCATGTCCGAAGTGCCTCATCCCCACATTTTTGGAATGTTCCTGGGGATAATGGCTCCACTGCTTCCCTGCACACCCTGTTCCAATGCTTTACAACACTTTCAGTGAAGGAGTTTTTCCTAATATCCAATCCAAACCTCCCCTGATGCAGTTTTAGGCTCTGTCCCCTTGTCCTGTCCCTTGTTCCCTGGGAGCACAGCCTGACCCCCACTGGCCCCACCCTCCTGCCGGCTAATGATAACATTTTCCTGCTTCCAACCTGCCTCTTAACACCTCCGAGCATCCTTTAATTATTTTGAAACAAAGCCAGTGATTTATTCTCTCTGTCCAGGCTGTAATTGGCATGTTTATATCTGGCTTTCCATGGACCTTTGGTTCCCTGTGGAAGAGGAGTGTGCCACACAAGACAGGTGAGCTGGGAGGGAGAGGATTTTCACATGGAGAAATCTCTGCCCTGAGCCCATTGATCAGTGGTAGGGAGGCACCGGGTTAACAGGGGCTTAAAACCAGATGGATAGTGCCTTGGGGGTGCTGGTTTGTGCTTCCAGGGCTGGGATCAGGAGGAACTCAGTATCCCTGGTGATCCAGGAGCAGCCCCAGCTGCAGTCAGCACTGCCCCCACTCAGGAGCTCTCCTGGAAGGGGCTATGGGGCCAGAGCAGCCCCATAGCCCCTTCCAGGTCAAAGTCAGTGCCCAGGGGTGCATTCCTGCTCATCCTGACAATCCCAGCATCATTAAAGCTGGAAAAGACCTCCAAGACCATCAAGTCTAACCTTTGGTTGAACACCGCCCTGCCCACTAAACCATTTTGTGAAAGCTTTTTGATTTTTTGGGTTTTTTTTTGACTTTCCACGGATGGTGACCCCACCACTGTCTCAGGGAGCTGTTCCAAGGCTTTCAATGAAATAAATTTTCCTGATATCTAGCCTGAACCTCCCCTGGCACAACTCCAGGCTGTTCCCCCATGTCCTATGGCAGCTGCTTGGGTGGAGAGGGTGACCCTGATCTCACCACTACCTCTTTTCAGGTAGCTGTAGAGAGCAGAATTCTGACATCCTGTTCCAATTTCTTGCCTTTTTCCCATTTCTGAGGTCCTGAGCACTCTCTGAGGTCGTTTTCCCATTTCCATGACTTTGCTGAACACCTTCCCACCATGGCTGTCTAAAGGGTCTGTGTGTGAGGCAGGGCCTGACTTGCAGGGGGTGCTTCTCTGATTTAAAATGGGGAAAAAAATCATTCTCTCCTCCTCTGTGGAGTGAAGGCAAAGGCTCAGTGATGTCCCTTGGAAGGCACTGGAGATGGGAGAGGAGCTCCAGCACAATTTGGGGTCCCACAGCCTTACCCAGATGTGTCACCCCTGGGGCTGCTGAGCAGCTTCTCTCCAGGAGCAGGGAGGACACCCTGGAGCTCAGCCTGGTGCTGGTGGCACAGACACCTAGCAGAGCTGAGAAGGGATTCCAAGGGGATTTTACAGCCCTGGTCACAATTTGTGACCTTGTCCTTCCCAGCAATCCCAGCTCCACTGCCCTGAGGAGGTGCAGAAGGACAGGGAGACTTTTGGGACAAAGTGAGGATGTCACTGCTTCCCCCAAGCCCTTCTAGGACCTGGGCAGCTCCTTCTATTCTCCCGTAACTCGGAGTGATTTGTGTGCTTATATGAGCTCATTTTAGTGTTTCTCTGAAAATCCACAGCAGTAATTTGGTAAATAGAGAATTAGCAGGACCTGAAGTACTCTAGCCCTGGCCAGCTGTAATTTGCTCTGGGTAATCACTATTCTGCTGCTTCCCTCTGCTAGGTCTGAAAGTGCTGGGAATTTAGAGTAGGAATCAATTAAACAGCAAATAGGTTTCTTTGTCAAAATCAATTAAGTCCTCCTCCCAGCCAGTGCAATGGTCTCCCTGGAATTTCATATTCTGCTTGGCTGCCGTTTCCTCAGCAGCTTTTGCTGGATAATGTTGATGTTTTATGGCTTGATTTAAATCATATGGATCAATGCATATGCATCCCTTATTTGGATTTTTCAATTACAGCCGTATATTTAGCCTAAATGAATTATCTGGGTTGTAGTTGCAGCTACACAGAGAATTTTTCATAATGCCCAATTCAATTTTTACTTTCTCTGTAAGCATAAATGATTTCTTTGGGGAGTAGGATTATTAGGGTTGTTTTGTCCTCCTTGCTGGAGTCTGAGTCTTTCAAAGGGGTAGGACTAGGAATTTTCAAACATCTTCAGCCTGTGGTGTCTACTTTGGGTGGAGATGCAAACACTTTGGAATTGTGCCTTGTGCTGCTGTGGGGGTGAAAGTCATTTTGTAAGTGAGTTTTGGACTCCTTTGGCTCTCGGCCCTTTGCCCGCTGTCCCTTCCCCACAGCTCTCCCAGCCTGAGATCCCTGACCTGGATCTGAGCTCTTCCTGCTCTATCTGGGTTTTAAACCATCCTTTCCCTGCCTGCTGAGCCCCTGACCAACCCCAGTCCACCCTAAACCCCAAATGCCTTGGGCACCCTGGCCCTTGGATGCCTGAGGTTCCATGGCACCCCTGAAACAGGACTTTGCCTCTTAAAGCTCCAAAGTGTCTTTGTTTTCCACGTAGTTCTCCACAGATAATTTATCCCCAGTCCCTGTCTGGGAGAGGGAAAGAGTTCTGAGTTTTAAGCCAAGCTGTGGCTCATTTTTAAATCAGGAGAGATAAGTTAATTATAGAGAATGGAGCTGTGCCAGGGGAGGTTTAGGTTGGGAATCAGGGAAAGGTTCTTTCTCCAGAGGGTGCTGAGCACTGCCCAGGCTCCCCAGGGAATGGGCACAGCCCTGAGGATGGGGGAAAAACATTGCAAAAAAAGAGGAATTTTACTTCTATTTTATGGGATCAGAAATGACTAAATATTGAAAAGGCCAGAACAATGTGACAGCTATTTTGGGTTTGAATTTAACTCCAGGGTTCCAATTTTAATAAATTCAATCTAAAAAGTGGGAGAATTGCTAAAATGCTGTGAATGATTGATTTATTTTTCCATGTGACAGGCAAACCCAAATTTTTCAAGGAACTGTTGAGCTTTGGAGAGCTGAAACAACACTCACTGTCCATCTCCCAAAAATCCAACTCTTGAATACTTCATGTAGCTCAGGGCATGGTTTTCCACTTCATGCAAAATTTTTCATTCTGAAAATAGGGGCTTGGGGTTATAAACTGCTCCAGAAGTTGGTGTCATCTGAATTTCCTTGCTGCTTGAGGGGATTTAGGGGTTTCCATGTGCCCAGGAAAGTGCTCTGGCCACTGGCTGCCCAAGGAGAGGGTCTGGTCAATCCCATGGTCAATCCCATGGTCAATCCCACTTTTCCAGCGCTGGGAAGTTTTGTATCAACAATTCCCTGCTCGCTGAGGCAAAGCTGATTCCCGAGCTGCTCCAACCTCCAGCCTAACGAGTCTTTCTCAAGCTTTTGGAATGAACAAGCACTAAAACTCCTCACAGCTGAGGAAATGCCAGAGGTAGGAGCAGAGCCCTTCTCCTGGAGGGGACAGAGCTCAGCCCAGGGTCAGAATCCTCCCCAGTCTCATCCATGCCCAGAGCAGGGACAGGGATTGTGTCCCAGTTCCACAGGGCTCTTCCAGCCCCCTTTCCCAGGAGGTTTCCAGCCCCTCCTGCTGCCAGGGAGGAGCAGCTGGGCAGATTGCAGGATGTGGTGGAGCTCCAGCCTCACAGTGTTTGCTGCAGGGCAGTTTAATCCCTTGAACAAGGGGAATGTTATCAGGAATAGAGCTGCCAAAGCAAATGTAATAAATAAAGTATTTATAAACAAAGCGCCATTCCAGCGTGTCCTTTGGAGCAGTTGGTGTGGAGCTGCAGGATGGAGTTGGGGTCCCTCCAGGAGAGAATTCCCAAGGCAGCATTCCCAGGCTCACAGCTGGGCAAAGATCTCTGTGATCCCATTTTGTGACCTCACCGTCTTCCCTTCCCCTCTCTTCCCTCACTGTTTTCCCTCTGCTGCTGGGAGAACCAGGAAAATCACCCTTTGGGGACCAATTTGCTCTGAGCTGGGGGAGTGGGGGAATGCACAGATTTCCATTACTGAGTGATTCATCACTTTTATTGCTGCTGGGAGCCCGAGGCATCCCTTTAACCCCCGGAATTCCCACATGCCAGGGATTCAGAGGGATATTCAGACCCCTGCCTGCATTAGCATCTGACTTTCCCTCCCTCCCTTGCTGCTGGGCTCCATTCTCAGGGCTCTGAGCAGCCTCTGCCATCTGTTGATTTAATAATTGCCTCATGTTGTCATACACACGTGCCCTAATGGAGCGATTTCCCAGTTCCCATCCTGGAACCTATTTCAGCTGTCAATATTTCTTTACAATGTCTATGTTTTTCAGGGTTTTTCAAAAACAATGGCATGATTACAATAACTTCAGTTAAGCCTGGTCCTTCAGCAGCCTGGCACAGTAAATGTTATAAAATCCCCATATGTCTGGAACAATCTGGGAAGTTTTAAAATATTAAAGGAGCACATCCCCGTTCTTGCAAAACAGCAGGGTTGATGGTGCAATTATCCAGTCTATTAATTATTATCTGGTCTGCTTAGAAAGTGAAAACTCTTCTTCAAATGGCATGAATGGAGATGAATATAAATGAAGATGGTCAGGTTTATTTCATGTCCACTGCAACTCTAAAAAAAACCTAAATAAAACTAGGCCAGGATGCCAAATAAATGTGGGGGATGCCAGATGAAGAAATGGGTTTATTCCAGCACAGTTCTCTCTGAGCTGATGCTGCTTTTCCTGCAATCTCACCTGAAACTCATCTCAGAGGGAAAATACATAAAGCCATGATTCCACCTTCCTTACAGACATGGAGATATTCATTGCAGGGAGAATAAATGCCTCAGTTTCGCTTAGGTGCCTCAGCTTTATTTAGATTTGCCATGAAATCTCTCCTAGGGATGAGCTGGACTGACCAGGAAAGGCCAACACCAACCCTGACTGCCCCATAAAGCTCCTGCTGTCTTCATTCCTCCTTCCCTGGGCAGCTCCTGCCTTTGGATGGCTCTGGAGCTTTGCAAAGGGAGCACAGAAAATAAGGAATGAGCTGCGTTTGCAGCCATCTGTGCCCTGAGCTTGGCTGCCACCCTGCTGCTTCCTCCCTGGCTGGCAGGTGTCTCCATCCTCCTGGAGATGCTCCCAGCTCATTATCAGCCCTGGGGTTGCTGTTGTCATCCCCACTTGGCTTTCCTGCTGATATCCAGAGTGCCCACAGCTCGGAATTGTGCTGGGACTGCATGGCAGAGTGGGGAGGAGCTTCAGGCAGTGAAAAACTGCAAGTGTAATTCCATGTTCTTCCCTTTTAGGGTCCTTTAAAGCCCATGGTGAGAAGCTGGCAGTGGGATTTCTCCCATTTTGGGCCTGGAGCTAGGATTGCTCCTCCCTTCTATGGCTGATTTTGGTTTAAATGGGCTTCTTTCAAATTTCGAGAATCCCAGAGTGGTTTGGTTTGAAAGGGACCTTAAAGCTCATCCCATTCCACCCTGCCATGGCAGGGACACCTTCCTCTGTCCCAGGCTGTCACCTCCTTTTGTCACCTTCCTGTCCCTGCCAGGCCTTGTGGGATCTCTCCTCCCAGTCCCCTGCAGAAGAACACACAGTTATTTCTTGTTTGCCTTGTTGGAGGATTGTGCTGGGAGGCTGTGGTGAAAGGGGGAATTAAAAGCAGATTTCCCAAGCAAAAGGCAAGTGGGTGTTGGGCAATGCTTCCTCTCGAGGGATGTGAGTTCAGGATTTGCAGAGTGCACTGAAATCCCCTGGGATGAGAGCTAATGGGAATGTGACAGCTATTATTATAAACTCCCTCAGCAAACTTGAACTTGCCCACATGTCTATTCATAAGCTCATTAGAAATCAATTCCAAATAATTGCATTATGCCCTTTGTATTGGTGGATTTTCTACAGTAATTGACTTTATAGAAAAAGACATCTCTCAGCTCAGCCAGGGGTTTATGCCCAACCCACTGGCAGGAGCTCTGCAGGATTCTGTGTGTGAAAGCATCTCTGACAGAGGGATTGGCAATGAAAAGCAGCCCTGACAATAACCAATTACCAGCACCTCTGGGGCTAATCCAGCTAACAAAGTGTTTAATGCTGAGGGAGTTTCCTGAGGATTCGGGTGCATCCATGGGGAGACAAGAAGTGCAAAGTGAGGATGTGTAGCTTAGGGTGAAGCTGGTGAAGGTGTCATTCCTGAGCCGAAATTTGAGATTGTCACCTCCCCCAGCGGGTCCTGGGGCTGGAAATAGCCAGGAGACACCAGCGTTTATCTCACTGCAACCCCAGGACTAAAAATCCTGCCTGTCAGCACCAGTGGAACTGCTCAGAGCCCCTCTGAGGTGTGCAGCCCATGGGATCTGCAGCCTTGGATTTCCTCTGGAGACAGGTTCAGAGAGCTGGGGCTGCTGAGGCTGGAGAAGGGAAGGTTGTGTGAGACCTCCCAGGACCTTCCAGGGTGTGAAGGGGTTAAAGGGAAGTGACAGAGCAACTCTTCCTCAGGAACTGCAGTGACAGGACAAGGGGGAATGGGATCAAACTGAAAAAAGGGAAATTCAGATGAGATAAACACATTAAATTCTTTTCTATGAGGGTGCTGAGGCCCTGGCACAGTGCCCAGAGAAGCTGTGGCTGCCCCTGGATCCCTGGAAGTGTCCAAGGCCAGGTTGGACAGGCTTGGAGCAACCTGGGGTAGTGGAAGGTGTCCCTGCCATGGCTGGGGTGGGATGGGAGGAGCTTTAATGTCCCTTCCAACCCAAACCATTCTGGGATTGTGTGACTTCATGCCTGACATTTTTCCAGCTCCAGCTCGGGGTCGTTCTTTGGTCCTGCAGTGCAGCCATTCAACCTGAGCATGTGGGAAGGTTTAGGGTTCATCACTTCATCACTTCCTTGTGCCTCTTAGGGCTGAACAGCTGCGGTTCAGAGGGATGTGGGATGAGGAATTGCACTCAATACATTCATGAGCTGAAAGGAGCAGCAAGGAAATGGGCATTCCAGACAACAGCAGTTGAGGTCACAGAATCATGGAATATCCTGAGCTGGAAGGACCCACAGGATCATCCAGTCCAAACCCTGTCCCTGCACAGACAATCCCACCCTGACATGTTAGCATTGGAATCCTTCAGTTAGCTAGTAAAGCATTTTTCCCTTGTCTGAATATCTTCTAATAAAATTTTAGAAAGTTCTGAAATGCTAGTTAAAAAATTCTGAGTCAGGAAATACCTAAGATTTGCCCTTTCACAGAAAGATAAACACTCATGTACAAAAGTACAAAAAGAAAATAATCATCTTTCCTTTGAATGGAAATGTTCTGAAACGTCTGCTGGCTTGCTGAGGTTGCATTTCCAGTGAGTGATATTCTGGAAAACAAAAGGATTTTAGGAGAAACCTGGTTCCAGACACCTGGGATTCCTGCTGTAGGGCCATGTAAGAATGACAGGATTCCCAAAAAAGATGTCTGGCCATCAGGCCCACACTGTTGCTGTAGTAATGGACTGGGAAGGCTCATCCAGGATCTTTCCTGAAAGCTCCTTGAGGAAGCAGCTGAATTCCACAAACATTTTGAATCCAGCCTTATTCAACCATGTGGTTCCAGGCACTGCTGGGGAGCTGATCTTTAAACCACTAAATGAACACCTGGAGGGAAAAGCCTGCTCCTGCTTCATGTATATCCCTTTTATTATTTTTGGGGTTTTTTTGAAGCAAACAAGGAAATGGTGAAGTTGTGCTGAACAGAAACACATTGAAACCCGAAAAAATCAATTCCTTCCGTGGTTAGGAGGAATCCTTCCTGCATTCATAACAAAGCCAAGATTAATTGGGGAACACTGGTCGTTAGGAAGAACTGGAAACAAGCAGCCTTTTCATGGATTCCAGAATAATTAACATTCTGCCTCAGCAATCAATGGCTCTAAGCAGCTTAACAAGGCAGGCTTTGCTGTCAGAGCAGCTCAGAACCAGAGCAGCTGGGCAGGATTTTGTCCTGGCAGCCTGTGGGTGATTTCCATGGTCTGGAACAGCACAAGCTCTGTGAAGTTTCCAGGGCTTTTTGCATCTCGAGGGTTGGAAATATTGCAGCAGCACAGCCTCAGCCTCTGCTCTCCCCATGCCAGAGGGCAGAGGTGGGGTGGAGAAGAAACCTCAAGAGACCGAGGTGGAAAATTCAGCTGCAAACATCAAACCCTTCTGTTCACTCAGAGAGGCTGGAATTTCCTCTTCTGGTTTAGGCACACTCATGTTGTCTAAACTTTAAATCTGGCTCTGGGTTTGATCATATTTAAGGCACCTGAACATTTTCCCCACATCTGCTCATCCCTTCCCACGATCACATCGCAGGCATCCTACACTGAGCCAGGAATACAAATAGTGTCAAAATCCTGGTGAACCTCTAAACCCCCAGGGATGGGAGATGAAATGAAAATCCAGAAGCAGCAATATAAATCTGAAATAACTTTGCTCGCAGTCCCATATTTATAATTTCATCTCCAGTCTTTGCAAATATGTAATTTGCGGAGCAACGACTTGGTAAAATCAGAGCATCTCAACATCTTAATGCATGGAAAAAGCCCCTCTGAGACCTCACCTGCATGCCTCCCCAGTCCTTCCACATGCTTCCCTCAGCACAAAACACAATTAGGAAAAAGCTGTGAGTTTGAAAAGGTGTTGCAATAAAATAAAAAAAGACCTCGGGAAGGCTTTGGAAGCTTGATAGTAATCAAATCTACAGCAGAAAGGAAAATCAATGTTGCTATCTTTATATATCAACATAAACATTTTTATTTCATTACAGCAGCGGGAAGGACAAAGTGTAATGAATCAAGAGGCATTTCAGGAGGGGAATGAAGATGAAACAACCCAGCTTGTCACTGTTCCTGGCTCGTGAAGGATAACCCTGTCTCTCCAAAACACTGTAAATCTTTCACCCTGAGAGCCTTTGCAGCCCCAGGCAGGAAGGAGTTCTGTGAGAGGGCAAATCTTGGCCATTTCCAGACCCAAAATTTTTCAAGCAGCATTTCAAAACTTTCTAAAATTTTATTGTAAGATATTTAGATGAGAGGAAAATGTTTTAATAGCTACATTAAGGATTCTGATGCTAATAAAGTGGAAACACAATCCAAGATATTCTTCAGCCTAGTCCTGCCAGGGGCTGAGGCCAAGCTCAGGAACTCTCGAGAGCCAAATCCTCCCTGGCTGTGACGTGGGACAGGTTCATGTCAGGGTGGCACTGAGCTCAGAGTGTCTCAGCCATGCCCCGAGTAAAATTCTGCACCCCCTTTTCATCAAACAAAGCAAAATGTCCCCAAATCCTCCAGCCAGGCTGAATGTCCTTCACTTAATCAGTCAACAAACGGGAGGGAGCAATGAATACATTTGCAGAAAATGGGTTTGGCTCATGGACGGAAGGACTGAATCACTGAATAATGGATTAACGTGAGCAGCCCTCATCTGAATGAGGGAAGGCAGATTCAGATACATGAGCAGGTCAGGCATCAGGAATTTTGGTTTGTGCAGAGTTGGGAGCGCAGGATGTCGACTCCATTTCAATTAAAAATCATCTTATTAATTCCTGTTTTAAATTGTATGGAAACAGAGCAATGTTCTTGTAGCTGTTTCAGAACAAAACTGCTCTGCTTGGCAGCACAGGCTGAGGAGCAGTTTCCCCACACTTTGTGGGGTCGGTGAGGACACTGGGGACATGGGGACAGCTGCAGGACTGGGCTGCTGGGAGCCTTGCAAAGGTCAGTAAATACAGAAATCCGGGAGGAACACCAGGAGCCAACACCGCTGGATTCAGGGACAGATTTGCAGGAAAATGTCCTGGGGCTGCTGGTGGGCAGGTCAGGGATAAAGGGACACTGAGCCCCTGCCAGAGCTCTCAGTGAGGGTGGCCGTGTGCTGAGGGAAGGGATCCTCATCCTCTTGACTCCCAGTGCAAGTGCAGTGGGTCCAGCCTTCAAAATGAGCAGGGATGGAGAGCAAAAGAAGCAGGAATGGAGAGCAAAATGAGCAGGGATGGAGAGCAAAAGGAGCAGGGATGGAGAGCAAAAGGAGCAGGGATGCAGAACAAAAGGAGCAGGGATGCAGAGCAAAAGGAGCAGGGATGGAGAGCAAAAGGAGCAGGGACACAGAGGCTGAGGGGGCTGGGTGTGTTTGGGCTGAAGAAGAGAAGGTGAAGCTGAGATCTGTCCCAGTCTGCCATAGCCTGGCAAGAGGGGGATGAGGTGGCTCTTCCCAGAGGTTCTTGGGGGAGAGGGGAGAGTCCACAAGTGGGAACAAGGGAAATCCTCATTAGACAGAAGGGGGAAATACAATCACCCTGAGGGTGACCAGACACTGAGCCAGGGGTGCAAGAGAGGCTGTGAGACATGCAAAACTCAGCTGGGCAAAGCTTGGAACAGGACAGCATGGATGTCCAGCACACGTGGAGCTGGATTCAGGCTCAGCCAAGGGGAAGCAGAGCTTTGAGCAAAGGACAGTCCCAAATCCATGAGGCTCTGACCATTCCTTGGGAGCTGCAGCACTTCGCCATGCACAATCCCACAGCTCTGCAGGGCAGACAGAGGATCCCTTCTGTGCCCTGAGGGAATATTCTGGCAGCTTCCAGAGTGTTCATGGAGCTGTGCCAGCAGCTGGTACTTCACCAGCCCCCCTTCCTTGGGGATGTGTGGAAAGCCTGTTTTCTCAGTGTGGTAAGGAACTAATTTCCATAGCCTGGAGCATTTCTATCTCAGTGCTTTCCCACACCAGCTGGCCCACGACCAAACTTCTGGATCCTTCTGGTGGCTGATCCTTCCCCCACCTCCTCCAGGCTGCTCCCACCCCATCCCCACTTCCCAACATTCCCCTCCTTTACCCCCAGGGCTCCGTAAGCACCTCACAGCCCTTTGCTCCCTGATCCCTGGGCTGAGGGATTTCTGCTCCACAGCTCCAGGATGATCTCTCCAAAGGAAATCTCTGCTGCCTGATGTGATTACTACCAAGGGAGAGCTTGGCAATGGCTGTTCCAGCTCTTGCTCCACCTCTGCACCAGCACCTTTCAAGCCACTGCCACCACACAGAGCTCCTGCAGTGCTGTTATCAGAGGTGTTTCAGGAAAATCCACACTCTGACAACAATTATCCTCCGGGATCTGCCTGGCAGGGCTTGGAGGCACCCAGGATTTCCTCCTGTGTCACTGTCCCCTCTCTCTTTTTAAATAAACATGACATCCCTTTTGCTCCTGCAAACTTTCTTTTCTCTCCAGGGAGCTTCTCTCTGTTACTCCAAGGTCTCAGGAGGCTTTGGGAATAAAGAGTCCAACAAATTAGATTGGTTTCACCGAGTGGCTGAGCCTGCAGCGGGGATATTGGGGTTTTGTGTGCTGCAGTTTAATTTCTTTCTCATCCTGTAAGCTCTGCAATCTCTTCCCAGCTCTTATCCCTGAGAGCAATGTTGGGATGTTTCCTTCTGCTCTGACATTTTTAACTCCTCCAGGTCTGAGGGGGAAGTTAAAAGAAGGTTGCCTGCTCTGGGCTCTCCGTAGTCCAACATCTTGTGCTGATTTTCCCTTTGGAGGATTTGCAAAGCCTGGCTGGGGAGCCAATTCCAAGGGTTTGTGACACCTCAGTTGTCACAAATTAACAGCTGAGGGGTAATTTCCCACCTCCAGCAAACACCCTTGGACCCCATTTACCTCGAATGAATGTTGTGCACAGAGCACAGACCCTTCATCTTCCTCCCAGCCACTCAGGTAGGAGCAGATGGAGGCTGAGCATCCCCAGCAGTGAATCCATCCAGAACCCTCTCCCAGCATCATTTGAATCACCTCAAACACAAATATGAAAATTGAAATCACTCAGAGTACATTCGTTTCCTTTGGCAGCCAGGTTTCTGAAGGCACTGACACTCACACCCCTCAGCTCCAGGGATGCAGAGGTTTGGGAAAAGGCTGTGGGAAAGCCTGGAGCTGAGCTGGGCTCTCATCACTCAGCCCCATCCCACCCCAGAGATGCTGGTGCAGCCACTCCCTGCAGCCTCCCATGGAGGATTCACTGGGATTGCACCAATCTGCTCCAGCCTGCAACACTTTTTTAAAAAGTTCCTAAAGAGTAAAGAGGATTTCCTGCCGTATTTTAAATGAATGGTTTCCTAGCAGCCACACACATGGAGAACAGTCAGTGTCTCTTTGCAGCACCTTTAAAGAATGTTTCTGCATCCTCCCCTTCTTCTGTCTCGTCTGGCTTGTGCTGAAAAGCCCCAGTTGGTTCACCTTCCCCCACAGGTCCTGGCAGCTAAAATGTGGGATGGCTGCACGGATCAGGGATGTGTTTAGCAGCCTTGGTGTCCTGCAGGGAATAAAACTTGTGACTAAGAGATATTTTCCTTCGTGGCCTCACTACAAGCTCAGCTGAGCTTCAGTGAAAGGACTGCAAACAGGGGTGATGGTGATGAGCAACAATCCCAAACCTCCTTCCCTTCCTTCAGCCGTAGCCTTTGGATTCATTCCACAGGCTGAGCTACAGAGAAAGGCTTCAAAGATGGAGTTGTTCTGCTTCTACATTCCTTAAAGACAAAAACTTGCAAAACCTGCAGAAGGAGCCATGTGTGAGTGGTTGTGCAGTGCAGGGCTGTGAGCAGGAATGTGGAATGATGCACACGCTGCTCTTCCCAGGAACAAGAGTCGCTCCAGGGAAAAGCTCAGTGTGGAGCCTCAGGCTGCTTTTCTGGCAGAGTATCTTGTAGAGGCTCTGCTAATGATGGGCTCCTCTTGTTTTTACAGAGTTCCTTTGCTGAAGAGCTGAGCAACGAGGGCTGGAATGAACCTGGGCACCAAAGAAAGCCTGGAAATATCCCAGAGATTGCTTCAAGAACACTTTGGACACCAAATCCTGGAGACAAATTTATGCAGTGGAGACCTTTGCCATTTAAGGAGCAAATTGTAAACAATGTATTTTTGGAGTTAAAAATTATTGTAATCTAATGATATCTGTTTAGTCAATGTTAGGAAGTAAATCAGTGTGTGAGTAGTAAAACAATAATGTACTTTAAATGAAATTATTAGTAAACAAATCAGTCTGGTAGGCAATGAATGCACGATACATTATTCATTGCTATTATCCAAAACACTCCACCAGCTCTCAGAGCCTGGCAATAAAGTATTCAGGATACACTCTCTACCATCCCAGCAAGCAGTCTCTAATGTGATATTAAAGTTAAAAGAGAAGTGAAGTATATTCCCCCAAAGCAAGGTTTTTGAGTAATCCTGGAATGAATCCATCTCATACTTCTTTTTAAAGCTGGGTTTATTTTTTTTTTGGGGACTAAAGCACTTTCATTACATCTGGAATGACACTTGTTCCCCACATGGGTCCTGTTACAAGCTGTGAATTTCTTCCAGGACGACTGAGTGACACAGGAGTGGATTCTGTGCCAGGCTGGTTCTGCTGCCTCCATCCCCACTGTGGAGCCTGGAAAGGCTCACCTGACCCCAGCTGCCTTCCCAGTCCATCAGCAGGGCTGTGTCCAGGCTTTTCAGAAGGAAAAAGCCACATGAGGCTGAGGGATGCTTGACAAGACCTTCCCTGGCCAGTTCCTGCCCTAAATCCTGGTCCATGCTGAAATGGGAAGGAATAGGAGCAGAAGGAAAGATGGAGAGTGGCTTTCTGCTCACAGCCAGGAGACCCTGGAATTGTACCCTAAGCCACTCCCTGATGCTATTTGAAGCCTCAGGAAGCTCTGCCCTGCATGGTGGAGGGAGAACATGGATAATTTCATGGAATCACTCCATGGTTTGGGTGAGAAGGGACTTACAGCTCATCTTGTCCCACTCGCCTGCCATAGGGACACCTTCCACTGCCCCAGGCTGCTCCAAGCCCTGTCCAGTCTGGCCCTGGACACTGCCAGGGATCCAGGGGCAGCCACAGCTTCTCTGGGCACCCTGTGCCAGGGCCTGCCCACCCTCACAGGGAACAATTTCTAAATCTCTCCTCTTATGGTTTAAAACCATTCCCCCTTGTCCTTTCACCACCTGTCTGTGTAAAAGGTCCCAGACACTGTGGGGAGGTTTTTTCTTCCACAGCTAATCTTGGCAGGACAAAATCACTTCCCATGGTGGCTGTGGAATGCTGAGGTGCTGACAAGATGAGCCCAGTTGTTCTCCCTGGGAACTGAATGCATTTTCAGTGCCTTGCCTGTTCTCTCTGTGCAAGACTCTGAGTGCAGAAGTGTTCTGACTGCATGCTCAGCAATCAGGGATGTCTGAAACATAAATCAGGCCATGCCAATGGTGAGAGGGATAGAATGAGGTGGGGAAAGGGCTGCAGGCCCAGCCCTTTGCTTGACAAGCTCTCCTGGAAAAGATCCCACGGCCCTTCCATGGCCACTGGGATGCTCAAACTAAAAACCACAAAGCATGGAGAAACATCAAGTCAGGAGAGTGGGAGAATATGAAAACAACTTCAGAAAAACAGCAGTAATATCCAGATAAGGAATTGAGAAGACAGTGCAAACACTGGTTGCATGGAAAGCCACAAAAAGTTAAAAAGGTGTAGGAGCAGCTTGCAAAACCTCTACGACCCTAAAAAAAGATTCAGGAGCTGCATGTTGTTCCGACAGCCCGTGAGACCTTTGACAACCCAAGTGCAAAAGGAGGCTCAGAGAAGGGAAAGCACAGCAGGAGAACACAGAGCTCGTGTTGCAGCCATGCCCAGCGAGGCTGGGAGGTCAGAGCCTCCCTGCCCAGGACACTCGTCATGGATTGAGGCATTTCTGGATGAGGTGACAGGGAGAGGTGACGGGATGAGCAGGAGCAGATTGCCAGGGCCAGATGGTGACATCCACGTGCTCTGGGGATCAGGGAGGAGAACTGAGCTGGGCACTGCGGGGTGTAACCTCCTGCTCCAGACTGAGAGCTGACAGCTCTGCTGCTGCTTCATAAAAAGAGCTGGAAAGGTCCAGGGAGTGCCCTGGCTGCCATCTGCAGCAGGGAACTGGGTGGGAGTGTTCCAAGGGCTGGGGTGAGGAGACACAAGGTTAAATGTGGTCTGCTAGGGATGGGTTTTGCTTTCCTATTTTTTTTTTTTTTTGAGAAAACTCCTATCTCAAAAATCTCCAAAGGACAGTAACATCCTGATTGAGGTGTAGCTGGTGAAGAGGGGAGCAGTTTTATTGTCTCTCCCAGGATCTCTTCCTGGGTGACAAACCCAAGATCCAGAGAAGGCTCCTCTGCCTCTGTGGGCACTTCATCTGGGAAACTCTTCCTGGAGGAGCAGCAGAAGCAGGAAGTTTAGTCTTCAAAAATTCCACAAATTCATGGAGAGAAGAATCCATGGAGGGCTGTTAGATATAAAAGCACCACCTCTGTCCCAATGCTGCAGATCTCTGGAGGGTAGGAAATAAATCAGGAAATACCTAAATTTGCTGTTCTTGTACAAACTTCTGGATTAAGTGCAGGAATAATAATTGGAATATTTTGCCCATTGAACTCAATGAGTGGTTATTGATCCTTGGCTCATTTCTAAGCAGCTAATTGTGAGTGTTTGCTATTAGCCTGTTGCATTAAGTTTATCAATGTAATTATACAACACAGCGCTGTATTTATAGATTACTTCCACTGATTGAATACTTGTGGCATGCTTACATTCTTTCACTTGTTTCTGACAAATATTTATAATTCAGCCTTATCTGGGGCTGCATAGATGCTGTTCTGTAATCATTAATAGAGATGAAGGAGAAATAAAATGTAACGGATAATTTATTTAATGAATTTGGCTACTTCTCCTGCTCATCAATTTTTTTTTGCCAGCAGTTTGTGTCGCATGCTTGTTTGTCATTTAAAAATATTGGGTGACTGTAAATGTTCCTTCCTGCTCTGGGAATTGTTTGTCTTTGATCCGCTCTGTGGCCCTTTGCTGGTCCTGCTCCATTGTGTCCATGGCTGGCTCTCAAAAATGGATCATTGCTTTGCAGTTCTCTAAAAGCTGACATTTCCCCCGATTTTCAGGGAATATTAACCCAAACCTCAGGCCTGGACCCTAAATAAAGGAGTTGGGTGATCTCTCAGTGATAAAATATCTACATATTCACAGGGATAAATTTCTGTCGTTTCTGCTCCACTTTGAGCACACCATGGGCACATGTTTCTCCAGACATGATTGTTGGTGCAGGGACTTGGACTGTCCTGGGTTTGCTGCTGCTTTTCCTCCTCCCAGCCCTTGAGGATTTGCTCTCCATGGTGTGATTTCCACTGCTATCCAAAGAAATAGGAGAAGAGGAAGCTGCAGGACAACACACAGCATGGAGAAGGGCAGAGGAGCCACATGTCCAACCAGAACCTTCCAGAAGCTGCTGGCTCCCCTGGGAATTGCTGTGGGGACAGAGAATCCTGAGCTGGAAGTGTCCCACAGGGATGGTGGAGGATGAACTCCTGCTCAGGATGTCACTGGGAGCACAAATCAGCAGGGTGGCAGCACAGAGACAAACAAAACATCACTGCAATCTCTCCCTGTCCTCTCTCTCCAAGGCTCTGAGGTAGCTGCCCTGCAGGAGTCAGGAGCATCAGCACAGCCACATATCCCAGCTGGTTTTGCATGGGATAAATGGATGGGACTAAAGAGAAAACAAGCAGCAAGCCCTGCCAGCAAACCGCAGCCCTGATCCTGGCAGCATTCCCTAACTCCTTTCCTTCAGCTGTCCTTCCTCTCCCCCTGAGGGGCTCATCAGACCCCTGATCATCACCATTGCTCCTGGCCTCAGTGGGAGAGTGGCCAGGCACGGAACAGAGGAGAGAAGATGAGAAAGGCACCAGGCAGGCAAGTCTGAGGTGGCAGACAGGATTTCCATCTGCTGCCCAGTGCCCACGTCAGCACAGAGCCCTGGGCTCTGCAGCTTCCGTGAGCTTTGCGTCAGGATTCTGACTTAACTCCTCACCTTTGCTGTGCCCTCGCGCTGGAATTCAATAATGTGCTTTGGGAGCCGTCAGGAGCTATAAAACTTGTGCTCCTGCTTGTTTTCCTGCAGTTTCAGAAATCCACCTGAAATCTAATACAGGGGGAAATCCTATTATGGAGCCACAATATTGTAAATTGAGCGAGGGCAGGAATCCTGTGCCCCTCGCCCTGCCGAGAATGAGCTCTTTCATTGAGCCCAGAGGAGGCTGAGACAAAGTCAGGAGAGGTAAATCACACCAGAGCCTTGGAGAGAGAGGACAGGGAGAGATTGCAGTGATGTTTTGTTTGTCTGTGTGCTGCTGATTTGTGCTCCCAGCACTCAGCCTGAGCAGGAGTTCATCGTCCGCCATCCTTGTGGGACGCTTCCAGCTCAGGATTCTCTGTCCCCACAGCAATTCCCAGGGGAGCCAGCAGCTTCTGGAAGGTTCTGGTTGGACATGTGGCCCCTCTGCCAGGGATGCACAGGGTGTGATTGTTGGGGTGTCTGTGCAGGGACAGGAGCTGGGCTGGATAATCCTTGTGGGTCCTTCCAGCTCAGGATATTCTGTGATTCTGTGATCTCTCCCCAAATCCAGGCAGTGTCACTCATCTCCTGGCCAAGAGAGGCCAGCTGGAATGAGGCTGAAGCCCCAGGACAAGAGGACAGAGCTATCGAGAGGTTTCTTTCTCACCATTTCCACAGCACATCTCTCATTAAGCTCTCTCCACACACCCTGTTCCAGACTGGCTTGTGGATAAAATTGACCTTTAAAAAGGGAACTGAGATACCCAAGGGGCTGGACATGTCCAGGACTGGCCAGCAGGTGAGCATTAATCTGAGAGATAAATTTTTAATGCTGCAGCTGAAACCCCCACCCAGTTGTCTGCACAATTTATTTCTTCACCTCTCTTGGTCCTGCACCTGACAGAATTGCAGGAATGGTGTTGCAGTGATGGAGCACAGACAGGAATCTGTCAGTGTGTGTCTCCAAGGCTGGCTGGCTGTGCCCTGGATGGGGTCTGAGGGACCTGGGGTCTCACTGCTGGGTCCCTTCCACCATCATCTGCCTCCCCGAGTGTTGGATTCCCCAGGAAATGTTGGCTTTCCCTGATAATCCCAAAATGACAACCTCAGTTCCATGAGGAAAATGAAGCCCAGGCAATTCACAACTCCATGGATCCAGGAGCAAAGGTTTTTATGGATCTTTTTATGAACACACTGCCAGGACTCATTATTTGGGGAGGAACGTGGGCTGCACCACAACCTCATCAGCCTCTCCATTCGCTCCTGTGGAAAGATTTCTTTGCCACAGTGAGAAAAATCATCTGAAACCAAGTGGAAATGGCAGAGTCTCACCCTGCCCCAGTGCCATGTGTGACCTGGCTGCTCACCGTGGGGAGGGAGAGAACATCCCACAAAGCCAGCTCAGCACAGAGCCAGACACATCCCTAAATCCCAGGCTGCAGCCGCAGGAGCAGAGCAGGAGCCTTCCAGCAAACTGCATTGTTTATCTCCACATTCTGTAGTAAATCACCCTCTTTTTAATGGAGCTACTGTGGGAATAGAGATGGAGATATAAAAGGGATGAAAAAAATCCGTATTTTGCATTTTGCTGGAATGAGCTGCTGCTAATTGTTCGTGTCCAGCGTGTGCTCCTGTTCATGCCACAGTTTTGTTTCACAGCTCCTAAATTAGTTGGCTCTGGAGCAAACCCTCCCCCAGCACCCACACAGGTCCTGCTGCTGCCCTCCTGATTAGCACTTCATTAATTAGGAACCTGTGCCTGCTCTGGGGACAGAGGATGTCCTTGAATGAGGCTGGTCCAGCCTACTTTTGCCTCCAAGGGGATGTGTTTCTGTCCGTCTGCAGTGTCCAGGAGGCTGCTGGCACCTTGGACGGATCAGTTCCCTGTTCACCTCCTCCTGCCCCATCTTCCCTTCTCTCTGAGCCTCATTTGGGCTTCCCAGCCCCTGGGGCTCAGCATGGCTGGTTCTGCACGTGGCAACCACAGCCATGCTTCATCCCTGCCATCCAACCCCTTGTCCATCCCTGTGTGTCCCAAACTTTCTCTGGCCACTGGTTCTGGGTGTGTTTCCTCTTCCAGACCGTGGGTGTGTGGGCAGCAGCTGTGCTTCAGCCTTTTTGGGAGCTGATTAGTTGTTAATTCCTCCTGTCCTGTGCCAAACAGCTGCTGATCTCCTTCTGGAAGTGTCCAAGGCCAGGCTGGATGGAGCTCTGAGCACCCTGGTTTAGTGGAACATGTCCCTGCCCATGGAAGGAAGTTGGATCAAAGTGGTCTTTAAGGTCCTTTCCAACCCAAACCATTCCAGGATTCTGTGATTCTCTGTTTTCACCTTCGAAAACACGAAATTCAGCCTCGTCTGGCTTCTCCCAGCAGCTGCAGGGCTTTGGGCAGGATGAGGAGCAGCCTGAGCCCGCTGGGACTGGCTGAGCTCCTGAGCAGCACAACCAGAGCAGATCCCTGCTGATCCTGCCAGGGAGAAACGCTGCATTAAAGCAGCAAGTATCCAATGTGCATTGCAAATGAAGAGGTTTTTCATTTGTGTTCTAAAGGAGGAGAAATATTGCCAAGCCTAGTTAATAACACAGGAAAGCTCTTGTGGTTATCAAGGATCTTCAGCTCTAATCCCCTCTGATAACAGTAAATTGAAGCAGCTCCTCTGCCGAGGTTTTTCTGTCGCTGGATCATACCCATATAATAAGAGAAATGGGCACTGCCTCTCCTATTTCCCATTCCTTCAATTAAATAAGTTTTTAACTGCACTTTCCTCCCTTCAGAGACATCTGATTTACTGCATTTTAAACAGAAACCACTCCCGCAACAATACCTCCTTCTATCAGGATTTGTAATCAGGCTGTTCCTGTTGAACTGTTGTTATTCAAGTTATTAATTTGTCATTTTGCACGGAGTCTGATCACAGAAAGAGATGAGCAAGAGGCTCTGTGCACCTGCAGGCAGAGCAGGATGGATTTAATTATAGCAGAGAAAGCTGCAGGTTTGATTTTGTGTTTGTGTTGTTCATTTGCTTTTTCCTCAGCCCAGCATTTTCAGAGCTTACACAGCAATCTGCATAAATTACTATGCACATTTGTACTTAGCTTCTTACACCTAATTTGATTAATGATAATGATTTTGACAGGGTAGATGGAGAGGGACTTTTCACAAAGGCATGGAGTGACAGGACACGGGGAATGGCCTGAGGCTGAAGAGGGGCAGGACTAGGTTAGAAATTGGGCAGAAATTCTGGACTTTAACATTGATTTGAAGACCATTTCCTTGCTTTGGGGCTGCTGTCCGTGCAAGCAGAGAGGTGGAAAGCTTTGCACCGAACATGATTTTTGTTTCCTGAGCTCGGCTCCTGCCCAGACCAAGCTCCTGCTGGTGGGAATTTTCTGGGGCAGGTTTGATGTCCCTCTCAGGAACCCAAGCCTGCCTGGTGATTCAGACCTCTCCAAGTGCTCCAGGCACCTTCCCTGCACTTTCTGGCTGGCACAACAAAGGGAAGTTTTCCATCCATTTCTTCTGCTCACAGTTCAAGCCCAGCAACCATCTGCAGATGGGCTTTGCACCAGGAAAGGTGTTAGGAAGGCTAGAAAGATTGATTAGAAGATGCTGACATTTTTTTATCCCCATTTCTCTTTCACACTTTCACACTTTTATTGGGAGGAGAGTGCAGCACTGGGACAAATCCTGGAGGATCACTGTCCCTTGGAGGTTTTTGAGGCTCAGCTGGGTAAAGCCATGGCTGAGCTGCTCTAGTGTTTGTTCTAATCCTCCTTGGAGAAGGATCTTGGACCAGAGAACTCCAGCATCCCCCACTGCTGGGATTCCTGTGGCTCTGGGCAAAGCCAGCCCCAGTTTGCTGTGCCTGAAGAGCCTCTGGAGGAGTGACTTTGTCTGGGTGAAGGAAGAGGAAGCTGAGACTGTGATCCCACTTTCCCAACATGAATTTAAAATAAAGAAAAAAGGCATTTTGGCAGGGAGAGAAGCCCCATTTTTATTGATGCTGCACAGAGGCAAGTGATTTTGCATCTAGTTTTAGGAGAGCAGTATAACTGCCTTTGACAGCCTGGTCTAATAATAATAAAAAGGCCCAGCTCCTCGTCATGCAACCTGAGAGCAAAGCTGGAGTGTGAATTCATCCCATAAAAATTCATCTACCATGGCTAAAGCCCTGTAAATTGAGTCCTGTATTTTGGTTGTTAAATAAAAAGAAAAACACGCAGCAGAGTAATGACAGAAACATTGCTCAGCTCCCGCAATTGGATCTTGTTAAAACATCACTTAGGGTAATTTACAGGCTTTGATTAAAACATAGATTCAAATGAATTATCGTTTCCCATCTCTCCCCTTCTCCTGCTCTCCCCATCACCCCGTGGGGATGTAAAACACCACAGTGAGGCTGGATTTCTTCAGGGAGAAAGGAGAAACTCATCCCCCTGCACGATGAACCTCTGCCACACTTTGGTGTTTGCTCCCTGTCCCCAGCCACGAGCTTTGCTGCAGCTCAGAAGGTCAGAGGGTGGCTGAGATGCTCCCCGTGGTGGCTGGAGAGGTTTTTGGGAAGCAGCAGGGGAGGTGCTGCCTCTCCCTGCCCAGCTCCATCCCAAATTCACAGCTGGGAGCACAGCACAGGATGTCTGCAAGCCTCAGACCTGAGCACAGGGAGAGAAATATGTATTAAAGTGATTTAGGCATCACGGAGTGTTGCTGGGCTGCCTCAGCTAAGGTAGCTGTGCTGGAGGGGAGCAAGAATGCAGGGAGCTGTGTCCCCTCTGCCAGTGAGTGACAGGGAGCACAAACAGGGACATCTCCTTTGATCCCTGTCCCAAGGGCCTGGAACATGCAGCTCGTGCTCTCCCTGAGCCACAGGCTCAGGTTTTTGTTGAATTTAAAGGCCTTCGATGGATTATTCTTCAGTGAACTCGCCCAGCTGCTTTCTGAACCCATCTGAAATTCCCTCTCTGCAGGTTCCTGCAGGGAGGAGTTCCCCAGCTGAGCTCTGGGATGTGTGCAAAGAGCCTCCTGCAGCCTGTTTTGAACCTTCCAATTACTGATTTCACTCCGTGGCCCCAAATCCCTGCATTAGAATAGACCACAAAGGCTCATTTCCTCCCTCCTGGCTTTGTGTCTCATTCCATCCTCTGTGCCTCTCTATGCCAATTTTCCGTTTCCCATCCTGAAAGGTCCTAATCTGTTTGGCTGTTTCTCATTTGAGAGCTGTTTCATACCTTTGATGACTTTTGCTGCTTTCCCCTGGACATCTTTCATTTCCACTTTGCTCTTTTCCAAACAGAAGGCCAAGACTGTGCCCAGCTCTCGAGATGCTGGGAAGCCATGAATTTATGTAGCACCAAAATAGATGTTCTCTCTTTTGTTCTCTAATCATTCCCACTGTTTCATTCGCTTTTTTTTTTTTTGACCATTTCTGAGTTTTTCACAGAGCCTCGAGATCCTCGCCCTGCATGCACAGAGCCCAATATTAGAAATACAGAATTGCTGATGAGCATCCCATTTATCCCCATGCACATGCACCACGTGAATTTATCCACATTAGGCTTAATCCAGCATTTGCTTGCCTGCTCAGCCAGGTTTTTCTGCGAGTATTTGCAGCCAGCTCTCTTTTTTTTGCTGCTTTGGGGTCACAAAGAAATGCAGTTCAAGCAACAGAAGCACCTGGAGTTTTATATCATGGAAAAAGGGTGGGAAGGGACTTTAAAACTCATCTCATTCCATCCTTTTCCATGGCCAGGGACACCTTTCCCCAGCCCAGGTTGTTCATGCAGCTGCAAATCCATAAACACTTCCCAACCAGCTCAACCCTGCCGGTGCTCCTGTCAGCGAAGTGCTTTATTTTTTATTATTATTTATGGTTTTTTTTTTTTTAATGCATGCAGAATTCACAAGGTTTGGCGTGATGGAAGAACTTCTCCCTGTGGCATTCAGCAAGAAGCTGAGAGCATGGAGGGAGGTTTGGGCTGGCCAAGGGTTTCCTTCAGCCCAGATTATCGTTGCCATTTCCATTGCAGTGTCCCCAGACAGAGCCAGCCCCTTGCAGCTCAGAATTATTGGACTCCTGTTGTGTTTGACAGGCTCCCACAGACCCCAATCCATCTCCTACTCCAAAACCTGTTGTTCGAAGCCCTGATTATTTCATAGCTTCCATTCTGTTTGTGTGCTGACACTGCTTTCCTGTGCTGTGCACTCCTGGCAGATGGGAATTTTATAACAAAACACATAAATTTACAGAAGTCTCTCTGGCAGTAATATCTGGGAGTTTTCCATCAGCTGCCAGAGAGCTGCAGCAGTAAATGAAGCTCCATTCCAGCAGCTGCACTGCACTGGAACCAACAAAACCTTCCTGTGGCAGCCCACAAATCAGCCTGAGCCCTCTCTGTGAGAATACAGCAACGTGGAGGGGCAGAATAACATTTTTCCGCATTAGTGCTGTTTCAGTTTGTAAAATAAAGATGCAAGCCCCGCCTCATCATGGGAAACTGATCCTAAGGGGTCATCCCAGCTTCCACTGGGGTAAAAAAGAGATTTTGACCCCTCTAGAGGACATTTTCACTTCTGCCATCCCTGGTCCTGCTTGGGCCAGGCTGTTCCCCTCCTGAGCCCTGCAGGGGCTGGACTGGCTGATCTCCCTGCACATCCATGGAATCCAAACCTGAGCATCCTCCCCCAGCCCCAGCCGGCTGCCAGGCTGGTATCAGCATCTGGAAGATCAAATCAGCTGCTGTGTGGCACCAGGAGGACAGAGTGACCACACTGAGGGGACAGACAGTGACTGCTGTGGGATAAAGCAGCACAGAACTGAGCTCTGTGACCCTGAGCGAGTCTGGCCCAGGGGGAGAAGCCTGCAGTGCTTTCCTCAAGCACCTACAGCATCTTTTATCCCGTGTTGGATCCTCCCAGTCCAGCATTTCCAAACGTGGGTGTGAACTCCATGCTCTCAGGGGAGGGAAAACAGGGACAAACAGAGCTTTTCTGTCCCTCCACCACCGAGTGTGAGTGAATGTCCCATGGCCCTGCTTTGTGTCAGGGCAGGAGGAGATTTGGGCTGTTCTGGCACCTGCTGAGCTCCCCAGCAGCTGGGAACACTTTGAAGAGCTCAGCCTTACCCAGGGCTGCCTTTTCTCCTCTCCAATTTTGACAGCAGCAGAGAGGACCCTTGGGCGCTTCAAAGCCCGATTTAATCACTCACCTGATTGAAGCGATTGCCTCCTTTAACTTTGATATTTCTTGTCATTAGCCTGCCGACCTCTGGGATGAAGGGATTGATCTTCAAAAGCCAAACTGGCTTTGTCTGGGCTGCTCCTGCTTTTCCCAGTGTGGGATTCACTGCTCAGCACTGGGCTCAGGGATCGTGCTCTGCCCTGGAAAGCAGGAGGAGCTGCTGCATCTCTGCCAGTCTCGTTGTCCCTTGACTTTATTTGCTGTGGAGGTATTTAATTCCACTGTCTTAATGTGGGATTAAAGAGGAGGACGTGTCCCCTTCTCTTGCCAGCTTTAGAGATTAATTTTTTTTCACAGATATACCAGAGAATTCCATTCAATCCTTTTTGTGACTCCTCTGGCCACAGGACAGCCATAATTCCTGGTTTTTCTCTTTGGGACGAGTCCATGTGATTTACTGTTTGGCTTTTTATGCCTCAGAAGATGTTGGGCCAGTAGACAATAGCCTTGTCTGGGCACAAATCTGGACCAGAACACTTCCAGGGGCACCACAATATAAAAAAAGACATTAAGCTGTTAGAGAGCATCCAAATGAGGCCATGAGGATGGGAAAGGGTCTGGAGGGGAAATTTTCTGGTTTGTTCAGCCCGCAGAAGAGGAGACTGAGGGGAAACCTCATTGGGGTCTTCATCCTCATGAGGGGAAGCAGAGGGGCAGCTCTGATCTGTGCTCCTGTGACAGTCACAGGACCCAGGGAGCAGCTGGAGCCGTGTCAGGGCAGGTCAGGCTGGAGATCAGGAAAGGTTCTTCCCCCAGAGGGTGCTGGCACTGCCCAGGCTCCCCAGGCAATGGGCACAGCCTGAGGCTGCCAGAGCTCCAGGGGTGTTTGGACAGCACTGCCAGGGATGCACAGGGTGGGATTGTTGGGGTGTCTGTGCAGGACAGGAGCTGGGCTGGATGATCCTGTGGGTCCTTCCAGCCCAGGAGATTCCAGGACTAACTGATTTCCAGTGCACTTGAGAACTGGGTGACATCTCCACTTGTCCCTGTGTCTCTGACAGGAGCTCACACAGCTCTGGGCTCCTCTGACAGCAAACATCACTGCCAGGACCCAACCCCTGGGTCCTAAAGCCAACCCCAACCCTTTCTGTGTGTAAATCCCATTTCCCCACAGCATTTCCCACAGGAGCTGAACCCCTTGCTGCCCTGCCCAGGGCTCTGCTCCCTCCTGCAGCTGCAGGAGCCCCAGGCTGGTGTTTGTCCGTCGCTGCTCTCAGGTCACAGTGCCACAGGGGGAGTGACATGAGACAGAAGTGCCAGTCTGGCCTGATTTTCGCAGTCTTGAGATCTTCCAAAGGATGAATTTTCTGAACATTCGTTCCTCTCAGCAGGAGCTATTGTTTCTGACATATTTATCCAGCTCAGTGCTACCTTGAGATATCACTTTTGACAGATAACCTTCCTAAATTAAACATACAAATGTGCCCTACTGAGAGGGAAGATGTGAGCACTAATGGTTCTGAGAATGATGGAGAAAGCTGCCCATTAGCTCCTCCTGAGCTGCTGAATGTGCTCCTGTATTTGGGGAAGAAACAGGGAGCCAGCAGGATCAAAGGGGGAATGGGAAGAGAGATCACAGGGCTGAGATTGGAGATGAAATACTCTTCGAACGGAGGGGTGGGAGAGGCTGGGGGGCAGAATTCAGGGCTCTGCTGTGTGAAAAGTGAGGCCAAGCTGCAGAGAAAGGGGCTGAGCTGCCAGCAGGAGCTTCAGCTGCTCCAGGGCCTGGAGGATTCCCAAACACCTTCCCTGTGCTTCCCCAGCCCTCTGCCCCTGGCAGCTCTGCCCCAGCTGAGCTCAGAGAGGAGAAGGAGCTTCCCCAGGCTCCCTGTTCCTGTGACTTGCTGGAAATCTGTCCCCAGAGCCCAATGGATGCCAGGGCTGCAAGGGCTGGGGCAGGATGGAGCTGCAGCTGGATCATCCCACAGAGAGGAGCTGCCAGCAGGGAGTGCCTGGGTTTGCTTTTTGGGATCTCCCCCAGAGCAGTGCTGCGATGATCCCAAGCTCCCCTCTCCCCAGCACTGGTTCCCTGGGATGCCAAAACCCTTTGGAGACATCAGGGTCTTTTCCCTCCATCTCTCTTTCTTCTTCTCCTCTCCTGTCTCAGGTATGGGCTGCCCATAAATAGAAATCCTTTGGAGAAGGGACATCATGATTTGGCTCGTGGTACTGATGATTTTTTGCCTTTTCTTTTTATACATCCTTTTATACATTTTTATACCCTTTTTATATTTGCTGTACCCTTTACACATTCTTTGAACCCTTAGCCTACATGCTTGTGATTTTGGTAGTCTGATATTCTAGCTTAATTTTGGGGTTCTGCAAGGCAGAAAGACCAAACATCCACAGCAGGAGGCCAGAGAGCCCAAAGCTATCTTAAAAATCAATGTTTTAACCTTGGTTGAAACCTTCTCTCTGGAACATATTTTGTAAACTGGGCTCTAGCCTCATTAAGTGGGCGGATTCTTAGAATAGGGGGACATTACTTCATTTATTAAGCTTCTTATTGGGGAATCCTAGAGAGATACGCTAATTTGCCAGGTTCATAAAATTGTATATACAGAGTGTGCATCTCGGTGTGTTCCACCTCTGCAGAGCTGTGCACCCAGGATCCTATTAAATACCCAGGTAAAACCCTTTTACCCCTTTAACCGTGTCTGCCTCCTAATTCTACCGGCTGAAAGGCAACAGTACCTCGTAAGGCTTCACACCTGAGCAGGGGCTGGGCTTTTGTATCAGTTATAAAATGAGGTAAAAAAACCCCAAGTGCACTGCAGTGTGACAGCTTCAGATGTTCGGGAACCTTGTGGGAAAAGCAACGCTGAGCTGCAGCTCCTAAAAGTGGGGGAAGGACCACCTGCCCACCATTCCTGGGAGGAAATTCCTCCTTCTTTCCGTTTTATGAGACGTATTTAAATTACACAATATATTCTGAAGTACATTTTGAAATGTACTCACCACTTGTTCTCAGCCAGCTCACACAATTTCCACCGAATTGCTGCCACCCTTTCTCCCCTCCCTCCTCCCTGCCCCTCTCACGAGAAGAAAGATTTCAATTCCATCCTTTCCTCCTGCCTTCTCTCTGCCTCCAAGTCCTCACTATTTCTCCTCTCTTTCAGCCCATTTTTCTTCCCTCATTGATGAAAACATTTTGACTGATTCCCCACCTCCCTCCTCCGGATGAAATGCCCAGTTTCCTTGACACGCTGAAATTGCTAATGGTTCTTGCTGCTCCTTTTCCTAAATGGAGGATTTTTGAGGAATTACTCAGCTCAGTGCTCCATCAGCTCCTTCCCCAGGCTGGGCAAACACCCAGGCAGGAGCTGTGCAGCACCAGCATCAGAGCTGCAATTCCAAGCCTCTGTGTCTATAATTAAGCTGGAGGTTTATGATTCAGTGTCTGGGCTCTGTTTTTCCTCAGTGAACTGTGAGGAACTCTCCGAAGGAAGTGTTGGTGCTGTTTGCTCAATTGCAGTTGTATATTTTATATCTTTTATCCATTCCTTCCTGGATTCCCTCCCCACACAATGTCAGGAGCGCTCTGGTGAAAAATGGATAATCCATACGGTGAATTTTACAGCCAGGGCCCATTTTTAAAAGTCTGAGATAAAACCCAGGCAGCAGGAAGGAAGAGAATGAAAAGGAAAAGGAGAAGCAAAGAGAGTGGAAGAAGGAAAAGAGGGAGGGAAGCAGTAAAAAGAGGGGGAAGAAGCAGAAGATGGAGTGTGGCCTCATAGCAGTGAAGGGCAGGAGGGGAAGGGCTTTTTTTGGGAGAAAATTGGTCATGTCCAGCTCCCTTTCCACCCCCAAAAGGCACTTTGGGACAGCTGTTCCCTTTCCTAGGATGGGATCTGCACAGCCTCCCCTCTGCAGGGCTGATGCCAACTGCTTCCCAATCTTTTCCCATTTCCAGGTCTGGAACCATTTCCCTGGATCTCAAGGGGGCTTTCCCATTCCTCTACAGGATGAGACCACTTTTAAGGCGTTTTTTCCGAGTGATAAAGGCAGTTTCTGCCCCTCCAGCTCCTTATCTCCGAATTCCAAACAATGAGGGCTGCTGTGTGGTTTCCTTGTGCTCTTCCACACCATGCCCTGGCTTCAAATTCACTTCAGAGGGAAAGGAGCAAATAACAGCAAATATTCGAGAAGGCCTTGAAACAGCAGTGGGAATTTCAGCCAGAAAAAAGGTAGGGAGGATTAAAAGGAAAAATAAATTGAAAAATGTAATCTGGGAATTTCCCAGATGAAAGGCTTTGCAAACAGCAGCAGGTTTCATTAGCTGGCTTTCACAGCAAAGCCTGTTGTGACCACAGAGTTGTTGTTTTGTTTAATTTCTAGAGAGTTTTTAAATTTAAGACTTGGCTTAACTGAGGGAAAAGGTGATAAAGGAGTAAATGGACCCCAAGAAATAGATTGGATTAAAATGAAAGGTTCTTCCTCTAACCCTGAGAGGGATGCCAGTTTGGTGGGAAGTGGCACTGGAGGAGTATCCATTTTCCAGTTTATTTATCAAAGAAAATATCTGTTATTTGTCCATAGTGCAGACGGGAGGGTGGGTAAGACACCCTGTTTTGCTGGAAGAACAGCAGGATTTGAGAAAATGGGCAACTCAGCAATGCAGAAGTTATCCTAATATCCAGCCTGAGCCTCCCCTGGATCAGCTTGAGTCCATTTTCCCTTGTTATTGATCTCTGCCTGGGATGGGGAAACTGAACCTCTGCATTTTGGGGTTTAGATGTGGGTCTGTACCCAAACCATGCCCAGCAGGACACACTTTGTACCTATGCCTATCACACAGCTTGGAAAACTTGGCTTCAGGCTCTCAGGGAAACATTACAAGCCAAATTCCAAGCATTTCTAATTTTCCAGGCCCATTTCTCTGCTCACTGGTGACAGTTCCCGTAATTACACAATCTGGGAATATGATTCAGAATCCACAAGTGGTTCTTCAGAACAGACCAAAAAAAAATGGGGGGGGGAAATAATTTTTGTGTTTCATCTTCCACAAGCGATGACAAGAGCTGCATTTAATTGGGGTGAGAAGTGCTGGTGGTAGCTGGGAGGAAAATGTGGATGAGGGGAGACTTGGAGGAGGGGAAGGAGAATGAATTCCAGCAGCAATAATTACAAGTCCCCTGGGGAAGTTGAGGGCACTTCCCTGGCACCAGTGGGAACAATGAAGTGCATGGAAGCTCTGAGCTGTTCTCACTAATTGGACACTGTGCCAGGGAGCTGGGAAAGCTGGGAAGGAGTGGTGCGCAAAGGAGTGTGGCCTGGGGATTGGAAGGATGTTGTGAAAATGGGATTCTGGCAGGATTGAAAAGGAGAAGGTGGGAGATGAGCTCGGGCATGGGCTGGTGGGAGCAGCAGGAATTGTGTTGGATGTCCTTCAGAAAACAGGAGACTCCCCGGCTGAGCTGGAGCACCCTGGAAGGGGAGGGAGCTTCAGTGCCACTGTTTGCTCCACGTGGTTCCTATTTAGCAGTATTTGGGGAATTGGAGTACAGGCTACAAGCAAACACCTGCAGCAGTAAAGCTGAATTCAGAGGCTCTGCCTTGTGCTGCCCCAGCTGGAAAATCCCACAATGCAACCATGGAGTGAGGAAGGAAGGAGCAGCTCCACTGAGGAGCTGCCTGTGGCCTCTCCATCCCCCAAAGCTGCCCTTGGCCTCTCCATCTCCCAAAGCTGCCCTTGGCCTCTCCATCCCCCAAAGCTCCCTGTGGCCTCTCCATCCCCCCAAAGCTGCCCTTGGCCTCTCCATCCCCCCAAAGCTGCCCTTGGCCTCTCCATTCCCNCCTCTCCATCCCTCAAAGCTGCCCTTGGCCTCTCCATCCCCTAAAGCTGCCCTTGGCCTCTCCAGCCCCCAAAGCTGCCCTTGCCCTCCTGGCCACGGCAACTCTGAGCTCTGCCCACACACCTGCGTATGGGCAAGGCAGGTAACACCTTCAAAAGGGGTTTGCATCCTTTTCCTTTGTGTTTTGAAGTGAAAACACTAAAAAAGGAAATGAATGTATGTAATACAGCAGCAGGCTGGGGAAGCTCACTTTGCTCTTGCAGTTGTTTTTTGCTCGTTGCTTTTCTTCCTCTGGCAGGAAAGGCACAACAGAAATATGTTCAAGCCACAATGAAACGTTTTGTCTCTTCAGGCAGTTTTTTTTAAATTATGGAGGGTTTGTTTGCTTTGGCTTTTCCCCTTTGTATGCTTTTGGTCTTAGTGGCTATTTCCAAAGAAATGTATTCTTTATTTATTATATTTCTTTATAAGACAGCCACAGACCAAGCTTGAAAGCCATCAGGGGAAGCTGTCAGGGAACCTGTGATCCCTGAGAGGTGTCTGGCTCAGGATGGGGTGGTGAGAGAGCCCAGGCTGAGGGTGGGCAGGGCAGAGGAACAGGTTGGATATTGGGGAGATTTCCCTATTGGAAAGGTAGTCAGGCACTGGAGGAGCCTCCCTGGGGACATGGTGAATCACTGTCCTTGGAAATGTTCAAAGGTTCACAGGGTTAATTAATCAAGGGGTTAATTGTTGAAATTGGTGATCTTTCCCATCCTAAATGGTTCTGCCTTCCATGGGCATCACAAGGGCTGGGGGCTCAGCACTTGTCCCCAACACTCCTTGCTGCAGTGCTGTCCCTCACTGCCGCGGGCCATCCTGGAATCCAGGCTGCATCCAGGGTTTCCAGTGGGAACATCAGCCAGCAGTAGGAGATGATCTGCTCCAGGCCACGGGGAATCATTTCCAATTTCCAACTGGAACATTTCCAATCATTTCCACAGAACCCCAGAGTCAGGAAGATACAAGGTGCCTCGGAGGAGCACTTTTGGGGTTTTCCCTTCTCAGGAGTCTTTTCTCATCCAGTGGCTGCGACTTCTTCCCTGGGGGGTGGTGAGGCCTGTCATGGGTTCCTTTTGGGCCCTTGTAGGATAATTCTTGCCACATAAAAGCTTTTTGTTTGCTGGGAAATTCCAACAAAAAACTTCTCTTCCCC
>VZRM01006583.1:279091-295269 GCA_013397955.1 Grantiella picta
CCCCCCATTTTTCCTGCTACAGCAATTCCAGAGTGCCCTGTAGGAAGCAATGTCTTGGTGGAGAGCCCACCCTGAAAAGAGACTCCATGGACTCCCAAAGCAACAGAGCTGGCCAGAAACACAGCCATTCCCTGGGATTTGTTTTTCCAGATGCTTCCAGAAAAGCAGGGACTTTCCAGAGAGAAGAAGAACGTTAACCCCAGATCTGAAGGTGTGCTGGAGCCACACCTGCAGTGAGAGGTGGCAGTGCTGGAGCAGCCAACCCTGCACACACAGCCAGGTAAATCCCAGGGCAATCTGCTCCTTTCCCACTGCTCCTCCTAAATGAGAGTCCTGCTAGCCCGTGTCCCCAAGTGCCACATCCACAGGGCTTTGGAATCCCTCCAGGAGTGGGGATTCCACCCCTGCCCTGGGCAGCTGTGCCAATCCTGACCACCCTTTCCCTGAAATTATTTCCCCCTCATATCCAATCTAAACCTCCTCTGGTGCAGCCTGAGGCCATTTCCTCTCATCCTGTCCTTGTAGGAGCACAGCCTGACCCCCCGGCTGTCCCCTCCTGTCAGCAGCTGTCCAGAGCCACAAGGTCCCCCTGAGCCTCCCTTGCTCCAGGCTGAGCTCCTTTCCCAGCTCCCTCAGCCACTCCAGACCCTTCCCAGCTCCATTCCCTTCCCTGGACACTCTCCAACTCCTCAATGCCTTTCTTGTAGGAATTTGGACATCTCCTTGTGCCCTGGACGGGTGTTCTGCCCTCTGGGGACAGAGGGGATGAGAGTGGGAGCTGGCAGAAAGGATTGAGGCTGAGCTGCTGACACTGGAATGCTCATTCAGCAAAGCAACCCAGAGCCTGGAATGATCCTAAATTTCCTTCTGTCACCAACAGGGATGCAGCCATTTTTTTTCCATGCCCTTTGGAAAAATAGAAGTTTTCTCTGGAGCCTGCAGGAACCTTAATTTTTCACCCATCCTAATAACCATAAAACTGAGACAGGCGAGTAATAAAATGTCAAAATCCATGTGTTTTAAAATCTGACAGGACTCTCAAATGTCACTGGAATGTGGGATGGAAAAGGAGATGGGAGGATGTGTAGCTGAGCCTGTGGTGGTGGCTGGACTGTCCCTTCCACACTCTCCTCTGGTCAGGGACTCTCTGGAAATGGGGATGGAGTGGGGATGAGGTGCTCTGGTGCTGAAGGATTGGTTCCATTGGCTCCATTTTTTTGGGATGAAGTGAGGCTGCATTTCCTGTGCTATGCCAATCCCAGTTCAGCCCAGTCTCCACTGGAGCTCTGGGTGATCATCTCATCCCCTTCTCCGTGGCTTCCTCATGAGCTTCGTGTGCTCTTTAGGCAAATATGGCTGTCCCAAAAATCCTGATTTAAAGGGTTTTTAATGCAGAGTGTCAGTCAAGAGCTGCACAGAATGTGCAAGTTAACACAGAAGGTCCTGGGATTCTCTCCACCCCCTTCTCCCATCAAAAATCTTATCGAAAAATGCCCATCACGGTGATAACTGGAGCAGAAACGGGGCAGGGTTTTCTCTTCTGGTAAAAACGTCTTCATATTGTAAAAAGGCAAAAACAGCATCCTGGTCAAATTAGGCTGAAAAGTCAAGATTTCTGCCTTATTTTTATTCCTCCCCTTTTTTTTTCTTTTTCTTTTTTTTTTTTTTTTTTTGGCCGAGCGTGCTATTTTTGCAATTCATAATTTTTTTTCCTTTTTTTTTTTTTGCATAGGAAAGTAGAGTTCTGGGCTGTCATTTGTACCCCATTCATAAACTCCAGAGGAAGATGACATTTGACATTTCTTCTTTCTTTGCCTATTGGTTAGTCCAAGATTAAACATGTTTGGAATCCAAAGTCTTTCTCAATTTGTCTGTGCAGGGACAGGGGTTGGACTGGATGATCCTGTGGATCATCCCATCCAGCTGAGGATTTTCTCTGATTCCCTGATTCCCTGCTCACTGATTCCTGCTGTGCCCAAGAGCTCTCTGTGGATAAAGCAGGGCTGATGTTGTTGATGGCCTCTTGGGTTCAGTGGTGCCCATGGGGTGCTGGAGGCTCCTGTTCCACACGAGAGGAATTTTGGAATGGCTTGGGCTGGAAAGGACCTTCAAGATCTTCCAGTTCCACTCCCTGCCATGGACAAGGACACCTTCCACTATCCCAGGGTGCTCCAAGCCCCATCCAGTCCAGACTTGAACACTTCCAGGGATGAGGCACCCACAGCTTCTCTGGGAGAACTGTGCCAGGGCCTCCCCACCCTCACAGGGAAGAATTAAACCTGACCCACGAATGGATTGCATGGGGACACATTTTTCTCTAGACAGAGACCACAAGGAACAGCAGCTCAGGGATCTGCAGGGTTTTTCCCAGAGGGGGATCAAGCAGCTCTGCCCTGCAGTGCCAGAGGAACCCACACAGCTCCTGGTGCTGAGCACAGGCACCCCTGGAATGTCCTCTGACCCCTTCCCAGTCCTGACCCCACAAGGACCATCCCCAGTGCTGGGTGTCACCAACAACAGGGCAGAGTTTGGTGAATGACTTCAGCGGCAACGAGAGAGAAAACAGAGCGAGGGAAAGCTCTCCCGCAGAGAAATAAACCCAAATAAACCTGTCAGGAGGACAGAGCTGTTGTGTGCAAAGCCCTGTGGTTTTACTGCTCAGGAAAGCCCTCTTCTATAAATACCCAATAAATGAGTTAGAGGCTAAATAAAACACCCCATATACCGTAGAGCTGAGACCAACAATCCTAAATGAGCAAACATTTCCGAAGGAATAACTCTGCTTGGTGTCAATTTATGTTAATGCTGTACATGATTGAGCCCATTAGAGCAAATAGCCAGTAATAAGAATGCAGATACACCACGAACTAATTGCATTAGAGGCTAACAGGGCTCTGTCTCTCCTGCTCCTGCCACCGCTCAGATCCTTGGGATGCAGCCAGCAGCACATGGAAGGTGCCCTGTGCTCTCCAGGGATGTTGGTGGTTCAGGACCCAGGCTCAGCAGCAGAGCTGGGGATGTTCAGTGCTTCCTGCTGCATCAGCTCTGTTCAATTTGTGTTCCCACATCGTGAGGGGGATGGAAGGGGCTTGGCTGGCCCTGGAGAAAGCTTGGGAAAGCATGGAGAAGCAGGATGGATTCTCTCTAGGGGCAGCACAAAGTGGTCAGATGACAACCAATGCCCAAATCACAGCTGTCCCATTTTGTAAGAGGCTTAGACTATACATTAGGAAGGAATTCTCCCCTGTGAGGGTGGGCAGGCCCTGGCACAGAGTGCCCAGAGAAGCTGTGGCTGCCCCTGGATCCCTGGCAGTGTCCAAGGCCAGGCTGGACAGGGCTTGGAGCAACCTGAGCTAGTGGAAGGTGTTCCTGCCATGGCAAAGGGTGGAGTGGGATGATATCTAAGGTCCATCCAGCCCAAACCATTCTGGGATTCCCTGCTATGATTTTAGGGCTGTGAAGTAGAGGCTGCAGCAGCACCAAACCCCCCAAAGCACTGCCTCACTCCCAGCACCACATTCATCCCTGCCTGAACCTCCCTGGCAGTATTCCAAGCCCTAAATTCCCTCCAAACACCTTTGAACCAGAGACAGGAGCTTAACAACCACACGGATTTTCCTATGGTCGGAACCTGGCTCTTGTTAAGTCCCAAATTTCCTGAGTGACATTCCTGTGACAGCATTCCCAGGAGCCCAGGCAGATGAGCCAGCACAGGAACGGTGCTTACTCAGTCCAGAGCTGTTCCCAGGCCACTTTTCGACTCAGCAATGCACATAAACATATTTTACATGTGAACTGGGCAATTAAGAAGGCAAATGTTTTAAAATACGAGGATTTATTGGCATAAAATTCGCCATCTATCAGCACTGCATAAATAGTTTTACATAAAAAGCCATCTGGAAACAGGTTGTTTATCATATTTATTCAGTTACAACTTGCTGGGTTCGAGGCTGTGCCTCCCTCATTAGCTGTCAAGACAGTTTGACGTGGCTGATGAGAGGTGGATGCATTTGAAATCCTGGCTGCATCTGGAATTCTGCACAGTGCATGAATATTAACTCAGGCTTAAGGGTATCTGCACTGTTTCCCACAGCCCGGACATGCTGTGCACTGGAATTCCTCTGTGAGGAAAAAGCAGGCTGGGAATTGTTTTTACACCAGGTCTGGCTGGAAAACTTGTGCTCAGGTCTAGGAAGGTGTTTGACTCTCCTGGCTTCAGTGAAAGGGTCTGGGGCTGGGAGTGATGGTGGGAATGACTGATTGTGGGGAATGGAGAGCACCCAGAGCCTCACTGCTGTAGAACACACATCCCAAACATGGGATGGGACATTTTCCTGGGTCAAGAACATGCCCAGCCTCCCACTGCTGCTGCTTCCAGCCAGCCCTGGACAAAGCAGCCCAGGTTGGATCCTCTGAGGGGTGCTGGAGGTGTCCCCAGGCTCTGTGGTGTCCCCAGGGGTTCCTGTGCCTGCTGCAGCCCCAGCACAGAGCCAGCAGCCACCGGCTCTTCCTGACATTTGCCGTCTCCCTGGATCCAGTAATGAGATCCCTGGATTGAAATGTCAGCTCTCACGAGGTGATGCTATTGTATTTAGTGCTGTGCCCTTCTCCTGCTTCCAAAGCACTTGGCAGGATTACTATAAATAACCCAACAACAAGAGCCAAAGGAGTGGTTACAGAGCAAGGCAGAGGAAGTTAATGCTGGGAAACCAGGGAGAGCTTCAGGGATGTCTGATCGAGGGGGACAAGTGGCCCTTCCAGGGGGCAGGAGGCTGCCGAGGGGGACAGCGACAGGGACACTGCTCTTGGCCTGGGCAGGTCTGGGAGGTGGCAAGGTGGCTCAGCCACAAGCTGGCATGGCCAGAGGTTCATGTCCTTGGCCAAGACCTTCAGCCTCTCCCAGTGCAGATTCCCTGGGAAAATGGGACAATTCCCTGTGCCACCCCTCCCTGTGGCTCAGCTCCTGGCTCCACGCCCAGCCTGGAACCAGTGGGATTTCATCCTGGGGCATTTCCTGGGCTCTGTCTGAGCTCACTGGGACACCCACCCAGCTCGTTCCTCTTGTCCCACCGCAGGCATCACTCTCTAAACTGAGGTGAGAAGAACCCTGCATGGCATAGGCTGCCTCTAAACCTTCAAAACTCATCCCCCTCAAATAATTTGGACCTCGGGGTGCTGCCAGCTGCCAGCTTTTGCCTGGGCCACCATGTCCTTGTGCCACCTGGATGTCACAGAGAGCACCACAGAGGTGTGGTGAGCCTGTGCTCTAGCTGCTGGTCCTTCCCAGGAACCTCCAGGGCCACCAGTGACCTGCTGGGGAGCCAGGGACACTCAGAGACACAGACAGTGCTTGGTGAGACAGGAGGAAAAGTCCCATAGGAAGCTGCTCTATGCAACTGGGGTTGTGAGTGAGGCTCTGGCAGTGAGATTCTGTGCCCTTTGTAGAGCCCAGAGGCACCAATGTGGATTTTAGTGCTTGCAGGAGAGTGTCAGCAATGGGATGTGGCCCTTCACTGGCAGAGATGAAGCATTTTAATCTGTGGAGATGCATTTGCTACTTTCTCTTGGCTTCTTTAAGTTCCTGGGACCTGCAGCTGCTTTGGCAGAGGCAGCACCCAGCACTGACACTCTCAGCTGGAATTGGGTAATGCTCCTGCCTCTGCAGAGGGGTTTGAGGAATGACCCACAGAATGAGAGAGGTTCCCTGGGTCCCTACTTCCTGAGCAGATCCTCAGCAAGAGCTTCAGGATGTCCCTGGGTTGTTTTGATCCTCCCCTTTGCAGAGGCAGCAGCAGCAGCATGATCTGACCTGAGAATGGCTCAGCCACAGGTCAGGATGGGCTGGAGATCTCGAGATCTCTCCTTGATGGGCTCTGTTGTTGTTCCTTCGAGGGGAGCTGAAGAGGAATATCAAATCGTGGGCTCAGAGGCATTTCAGAGGAGAGATGTTATCCACCTGCACCATGCTCATCAGAAAACAGCTCATCCTTTATCCCCAGGGCCAATCCCACCAGAGAACCTCCCACATCCTGACAGCTCTGACCCCTTCAGGATGAGGGCTCTGACTGACACCACCTTTCCCAGGCTCCCAGGGAGGATGGAACCCCAGCGAGAGGCTGAGGGAGGCACAGAGCCTTCAGAAGGCACCTCCAGTCCCTGGCTCACTAATGAACAATAACCCACTAATTACTAATTAGCAGTAGCCCCCTGGTTCAGCTCATCCAAGCTCTCCAGCAGCAATTCCCAGAGCAGATCCCAGGTAAAGGGAATGGCTTTATCCATTAAGCTGCTCCTGGGTTATTAATCATGTAACAACTCCATCTGGGCACTTTCTGGCTGTCACTGCATCCCACTGCCCGGCGAGGGCTGGGCTGGAATCCAAACCTCTCTTTCCATGGCCCCTGGAAGAGAGGGAGCTTCTCCAGCAGCAGCAGCATCAGACACACCTCCACTGCCCAAAGCAGCTCTCGTGGTGCTGGCAGGCAGAAGGCCAGTGGGGTACAGCCAGCCACAAATATTAACTACTGCTTCTCCCAGGCAGCTCAGGAGAGGCTTTTGCTTGGTTGGATTCCCAAATCCCTGAAGATTTAGGAACTTTGCTCTGCTTTTCACTTGGATAAACCAATACAGCCTCATGTTGGTGGCCTGTAAAACAAGGGGTGCATCTCCCAGGTTGGAGAGAAGGCTGGAAAAGGTTGAAGGGCTTCCTGAGAGCCTGCAGGGGAAACTCCTGTTTCAGAGCACTAACAATTCCCAACAATTAAGGCATCCCCCACCAAGAGCAGCTGAGCTGGATGCTGCAGCAGGAGCAGCACTGCTGTTTGGTCTGAGGATATAAACCATGCTGGGCTGAGCACAGAAACATGGTCATGGAGCATTTGTGCTGCAGGTTTCCTTAAATACCTTCACAGGGTGAGAAATCTCGAGTATCCTGAACTTCACTTCCACACAGAGAAGCAGAGGAGCAGTGGGAATTGACTATGGATTTTTAGTGTCCACAGCAGCTCTCCAGATAAGAGAATAAATGAATTGTGAACTGACTCAGTGCCTAAATATCAACAGTTAAGTAGCTTGAGATCCTCAGAAAAAGAGGAGCCTGTAATAGGAGCATTGATTACTGACAGTGTGAGCCTTTAAATTCTTAGTGCTGGTGCTTGCTGCAGAGCAAACCTCACATCTCATCTCCCTGGGCTACTCTTTTTTTTTTTTTTTTTGTTTCTATCTGTTCAGCAATGCAGAAAACAGCCCTTGGCATCAGCACAGACAGCAAAGGGCTTGGCAGGTCATCTCTGTGCAGCCACACATGCCTGAGACCTGGGCAGGCAACAAACCCTCATCTCCCCCAGGCTGCTGAGATGTGGAGAAGCTTCCTGAGACTCTAATGCAACATGAAACCACCAAATCTCCCTTCTCTCCCTGGGCTGAGAAGGGGCAAGGAGGTAAAGCTCAGGTATTAATGCAGCAGGCTGACAAACACTGCTGAAAGCAGTGGAATGGGGAAATCTCAGAGGGAGCTGAATAATAACCCAGCCAGGAGTTAATAATCAAAGCCTGAGAGCAGTGCCACGGCTCTGGAGAATGGATGTGGCACTGGTTCTGTCCTGCCTGGGCCTGGCTAAGAGGGGACACGGTGGTTTTGGGGCTGTCCCAGCCTGTCTGCAGCCCCCTCGGCAGGGCCAGCTGGTGAGAGGCAAAGCCCAGCATGGAATGGGGGTAACGGGATAATGGGGATAACGGGATAATGGGGATAACGGGATAATGGGGATAACGGGACAGGGGGGCTGGGATGAGCTTCCCTTCCAGCCCAAACCATTCAGTGGCTCTGTGGTCCCACACAGATCTGTGCCCAGAGCTCAGTGCAGAGAACAGACACTGCAGGGATCCAGCAAGCTCTGTTTCCCCTGTGGTTTTAGGCACCATCACGGCAGCTTTCCGTGCTGGCAGAGGCTCTGGCAGCCCCCTGAGGTGATGTCTCTGCACACGCCCTGAGCTGTAAGCACAGCTCATCTCCAGGAAGAGCAGATTCCCACACAAGCTTTTGGGGCAGAGGTTTTGAGAGCTTCGGCTGAGTAAATAGCCCAACACCAAGGTCTTTAACCAGAGTGATGCTCAGAGCAGCTCCCAATTAACCTTTTCCCGTGGTTATTCCAGCAGGCTCCAGGACACAGCAGGAGTGACAGAGCAGCTCTGTGGACAGACCAGAGAAAGCAGCACTTTAACCTGTCAGGGCAAATTTATAATTCAGTACCAGGATTAATAGCATATATCACATTTAAAGTCCTTAATATATGTGGCCTGGCAGATTAGCAGATGAATATGAAATTAGTGCCCTAGCAGCAGGCACAAATTATTCAGTGCTGACTGTCCTACCCTGCCACAACAGCACAGCCAGGGGCCTTTGGGTGCTTCAGGAATGTGGAGCACCCATGAATCTGTACCCAGCCCACGTCCAGCACAGAGAAACCCAATCCTGCAGGGCTGAACGGGGATAAGGGATAGCAGTGATTAGAATCTAGGGAGTTTGGTGTTTTCCTGTGAAGCCAGGACCTCCAAACAGCACATCCCAGAGAGCCAATTCCCACATTTCACCCAAAGGATGCACAGCAGTAGGGAGAGACCATGGCTTTTTCTGGGCTCATCAGAGCTCAGCAGTGTGCAGGGGATGAGTTTGGTGATGGAAGTGTCCAAGGCCAGGTTGGATGGGGCTTGGAGCACCCTGGGATAGTGGGAGGTGTCCCTGCCATGGCAGGGGAATGGGATGAGCTTTAAGGACTGTCTCAACACAAACCATACTGGGATTCTGCATTTTCTGAGCTTAGGCCAGAGCTGGGTGAGTTCCTTGCTGGGGGTGAAGGCAGGAAAGTCTAAGGTTCTGCTGGCCAGCCCCAGCTCTGGTCCCAGGCAGCTCTCTCAGTGTTGCTGGGCTGAAATGAACCTCCCACAGGCAGCAGCTCAGCTGCTGACAGCTCTAGGATTTCTAGCGTGGAGGCCCATCCTGAAATCATAGAATCATGGAGTGGTTTGGGCTGGAAGGGAGATTAAAGTTCATCCAAATCTACCCCCAGCTATGGGCAGGGACACTTTCTACTATCCCAGGTTGGTCCAAACCTCACCCAGCCTGGCCTTGGACACTTCCAGGGATCCAGGGGCAGCCACAGCTTCTCTGGGCACTCTGTGCCAGGGCCTCACCACCCTCCCAGGGAACAATTCCTTCCCAATATCCCATCTCTCCCTGCCCTCTGGCAGTGGGAAGCCATTCCCTGTGTCTTGTCCCTCCATCCCTTGTCCCCAGTCCCTCTCCAGATTCCTTCTAGGTCCCCTGCAGGCACTGGAAGGCCACAACAAGATGACCCCAGAGCCTTCTCTTCTCCCAGGCTGAACAATCCCAATCCTCTCAGCTTTTAAAAGCACATTTCTCGTTCCTCCACCACTTCACCTGCTTTTCCTCTTGAGCATCCAACAGTTCGAGCTGTGCCAACAGCAGTGACCCTACAGCCTCTCCACTGAGCTTTGGGATGGCAGGATTGGCAAACCCTTGGCCTAAGTGCTTCTTCATGCCCTGGGGAATGACAGGAGGGAGATTTCCCCCCTTGAACAGCTTGCAGAGTCAGAAGCATTTTGCACTTTGAGTTTGATGTCACAGAGTGTCTCATACTCTTGGCTTTTTCAACATTAAAAGTAATTCCTAGAAGAAAAACATCCTTGAGAGCAAAGTGCCAAGAGATTTTGAAAAGGTCATGGAATCCCAGAATTCCGGAGTCATTATGTTTGGAAAAGACTTCTAAGATCAAGTCTAACCATTAACCCAGCACTGCCAAACCCACCACTAACCCCAAGTGCCACATCCACATATTTCTGACCATCTTCAAGGATGGTGACTCCACCACTGCCCTGACCGCCCTTTCTGGGAAGGAATTTTCCATAGCATCCAATCTAAACCTCCCCTGGCACAGCTTGAGGCCACTTCCCCTTGTCCTGTCCCTTGTTCCCAGCGAGGAGAGCCTGATCCCACCGGGCTGCCCCAGGGAGGTGTCAGGGAGCTGCGTCCTGTCCTTCTGTAGCACTGCACTGCACACCTGAGGCTGTTGTGAGATGCTTTTGCAAAGGTGCCCCGTGTGATGTAATCAGAGACTCCAGATTTCAGCCATCTGATCCCTCCCCGAACTCCCAAAATTAAACCCCAGCTATATTCAACCACAGCTCGCAGAGAAAGGTGAGAAATAAGAGAGCCACTGGGAGAAAAATCTCTATGTTTGTGTGAAGCTGAGGAGGGTTTGATTGGCACTGATGGGACATTGTCACTGGCTTTTGTCAGAGAGTGAAATGGAGCCACTTTGCCAGTGATCCCAATTGCTGAGATTCATCCCGAGAGCAAACTGGATTAAATATCCCACGGATGAATTCCTAACTCGGAGTAAGGACTGTGGGAATCTGCTGCACCAAACCCTTGTGTGGACTGACAGCCACACCAGGCTGTGCCCTCAGGAGGTGCTGTGTTTGCGGCTGGGAGAGGGAGAGAGCAAAGCCTGGTCCTGGTGGAGCCAGGGGGGGGAAAATCTGTGTGAAACAACGCAGCAGCTCCTGGGCTGATCCCCAGCTGTCCCCAGGCTGAGACACAAACTGCAGAGTCCAGCAGGTCCCCTGTCCCAGCAGAGCTAAAAGACACCAAAATAATGTGCAGTGAAAAAGAGTATTTTTAAATATTTTTTTCACACCTGGCTACTTGCGTCCAGTCTGGAGGAGAGGAGGTAAACGAGGGAGCTGGGCAGGTTCTGGTGCTCCCAGGGGCACTAGGCATGGACATTCTCCCCCAAAGGCTCAGGGGAAAGAAGCTGCTGGTAAAAATCTGGGATTTCATCCTTCTTTCCTGAAGTGCTGAGTGAAACCCAGCACTGCCTGTGCTCACAGCTCAGAGGGATCTGCTCACCTGCACATCTCCCTTGCCAAGGGCTTCACCACAGCCCTTCATTCCTGCTGTGCCTTCCAGTGCTTCCCACAAACATATCTGGCCCCTCTGGATCTTCCCAAAATGCTGCCTTTGAGCGCTTGTGGCAGGAATTCAGCCTTTGGGCTGCACAGCCTTCACTGCAGAACTGGACACAGCCACAGACTGAATGATTAACATTTTTTTTGGTTAGAATTATTTTTATTTTATTTTATTCGAATGTGTGTGATTTTATCCATGTCAGGTGGCCAGGTGGGGAGAACTGGGTCCCTTCTAGCTGAGCCTGTGCAGAGATGAGATAAATCAGAATGTAACCTTGGTGCAGCACAGCCCTACCCTGGGGAAGCTGAATGTCCCAGAGGGACATCAGGATCACCTCATGTCCCCTGCACACCACAGAGGTCCCTGTGCTCCCATTTGAACTGGGCTGCACCCACAATTAGCACAGCCAGCTATTATTGTTCAGTGCATGTGGTGGAGCAGCCTTCATTCATCATTTTAACGAGGACGTTCTTCGTTAACAGAGCCCA
Organism: Grantiella picta; assembly: GCA_013397955.1. Classification (NCBI taxonomy): domain Eukaryota; kingdom Metazoa; phylum Chordata; class Aves; order Passeriformes; family Meliphagidae; genus Grantiella; species Grantiella picta. The sequence continues at coordinate 290,567 of VZRM01006583.1, forward strand.
TATAGTTTATTTATAGCCTGGATGAGTTTATCCTGTGCTTTTAGCTTTCGATCCTGCTGCACCTTCGGTGTTAAATCTCTCTGCCTTATTTGGGGACCACTTGTCCTTAACCTCCTCTTCACTAAGTTTATCTGACTGAACTTTGGGAATTATTCACCCGCCTGGCTTTATCCCATTATCAAACCTCTCCTGTGGTGCATCCCGAAATCTCTTCTCCATTTTAGGGGAATCCTCCTTCAGCTGTGGCTGTTATTGCCCACCTGTGGCTGCTGGGGACCTTCCCTGCAAGGGCTGATTCCCCTCACACCTTCCACATCTCACTGCTTCCCAGCACAGCTCTGTGCCCACTACAGCCTCTTCCCAGTGGGAATGACTCCACTTCCATCCTCATTCCAATCCGTATGGTTTGCTTTGCTCTCTTTCCCAAACAAGCCAGGCTGCTTCCCAACAGCAATCAGACCTCTCCATCAGCTCTCTGTCAACATTTTACCACCTGAAGCTTTCACAGAATCACAGAATATCCTGAGCTGGACGGACCCACAGGATCATCCAGCCCAGCTCCTGTCCTGCCCAGACACCCCAACAATCCCCCCCTGGGCATCCCTGGCAGTGCTGTCCAAACACCCCTGGAGCTCTGGCAGCCTCAGGCTGTGCCCATTGCCTGGGGAGCCTGGGCAGTGCCAGCACCCTCTGGGGGAAGAACCTTTCCTGATCTCCAGCCTGACCTGCCCTGACACAGCTCCAGCTGTTCCCTGGCTCCTGTAGCTGATCACCAGAGAGCAGAGATCAGTGCCTGTTTTATATTTTCTCCTGGGCCATCAGTACAAGTATTAAACAGCACAGAACCCACATGCCCACCCTTGCAGGACCTCGTTTCAGCATCCTTCTGGCCACAGGCATGGATTCCCAGCTCAGATCCATCCCGGGAAGGTTTGCAAGAGCCTGCAGTGACAGGACAAGGGGGAGTGGCTTTAAGCTGGAGGAGGGTTAGTTTAGATTGGATATCAGGAAAAAGTCCTTCCCTGTGAGGCTGCTGAGGCCCTGGCAGAGGTTTCCCAGAGAAGCTGTGGCTGCCCCTGGATCCCTGGCAGTGTCCCAGGCCAGGCTGGATGGGGCTTGGAGGAACCTGGGACAGTGGAAGGTTTGGGGTTGGAATGAGATGCTTCTTAATATCCCTTCCAGCCCAAACCAGTCAGTGATTCTATGATTCTAAGTTTTCCATCTATTTAACATGCATCGTGTTGAACCCATTACACTGTAATTCCTTAATTGCAATTGATCTTATTATATCAAGGAAAACATTATCCTCTCTGTCATCACAGTGCTTACAAGCAACACATAACCCCTCTGCAAAGCCCAGGCATGCAATTACTGAAACCATTTATTTTATAATTAACCATTTAATTTATCATTAATAGAGAAGCACTGAAACAACCAGAAGAAAATTTTTGGCAGTAGCTGGAATGCACCTTTCCATCCCAAAGGCCTTGAAGAGTAAGTCTCTAAGCTCCTTTTGGACTGGGGAATCCTTGCAGTTGGTTCATCTGACGCGATATCATTTCTGGAGACCAATAATGATGTTTTTATTCTGTAAATACCCCAGGAGTGCCTTATCCCAGCAGGGCAAGTCTACCTTGGCAGGCCAGGACCTCCTTACCCTCCCTCTTTGCTTCCCAGGAACTGCTCAAAGCATTTTCTTCCCAAAGCCCTTCCTGGAATAACCTGCTCTGCCTGTCTCACGCTGAAGAAATAAGAACATCTCATTTGGTGCAGCCTGGAGTCAGGAACATGCTCTGCTCCCCCTCCTGCACTGGGAGATTCAAGGTAAAGATCCACTGCAGAGATTTTGGGAGAGGGAGGAATTTTCCAGGGGAGAGGATCAGCAAAATGAAGATGTGTCTTTAAAAAACACACTGACACTTTCCAGCTTTGTCTGCACTGAGGGAGCACAGAAAACAGGGAGCTGTAGGCACTGGATTTGAAGTGTGACTGACAGCAGACCAGAGATGCCGGAATAATAGGGAGGCAACCTCAGTGTTCAACAAGGGCTGGAAATCACAGGGAGCTGGAGGAAAAGGAGTGAAAACACATAAAAAGTAAAAGGATACAGAGGAGCAGCTGAGTGATGTTTCACTCCCTTGTGACTGTGCAGTGGGAAGATGGATTTCTGCAGAGTGTATTCAGAACATATTGAGATTTTCAACACGGGGGTGATTCTTTAAATTTTAAACATTTAATTTTTTTTTTTATTTAAGAAAAACTCTCCACTGGCCTTGTCTCGATGTTCCAGCTCCTGATGCCTTGACTGAAAGTCTTTGGTGCAGAGGGAACATCTGAGAGCCACACTTGCTGCCAGAACACTCCAACTTATTAGCAGGATCTCAGCACATCCCTTTGCATCTCCCCAGTGTCAGAGGCAGACAACAACTGCATTGATTTCAATTATCCTTTGCAGGGGGGATGCCTAATGCCCAGCTTTGTCTCTCCCTTGCAGTGTTCAAAGCAGGTTCACACAGTGCAGCTTTAGCATAAATGTATTTCAATAAAGGTAATGAAGAAGGAATCTTTATTTCTCTCAGTGCTTGCTTAAACTTTCTCCTTGGGCAATATCCCAGTGGGAGCCAAGGCCATGGATCAGCTGGAAATGGATTTTCATTCCCCACAGCACACTGAGAGCGTTAGGGGCACTCTGACACAGGTGTGAAAGCATCACTGTCCAAAGCTGTGGAGTGAATTTATGGAAATGAATTTATGGAAATGAAATCCATCTGCTGGGTGAGGAGCTCCCTGAGGGGAAAATCCCTGGAGACTGGGAGAGGATGTGCTGAGAACATTTTGCCCTGGGTGTTCCACAGTGACAACAGAGCTCTGAGGCTGTGTCCAAGCAGGATGGAGCTGCACTCCATGCTCCAGTGGGGCCACCCCTAGGTTCTCTTGTGTTAGATTTCCAAGCCCCAGCCAGGCTGTGTGGCTCAGGGGGAAGAAACACAACCCAAAGAGAGACTGTCCTGCTCCAAGGATGTGTTTCATCACTGTTCTGAGCTTGCAGAGAGTGTTCTGGATCTGCCCCTAACTAAAATGTCCCAGCTGCATCCTCGATATGCATTAGACTCTGCCTTTGCCTCCATGGGATCCCATTTCCTGTGATGCACTTACTGCAATCTCCTGAATGCCTTAAGGATTTTTAGCTTTTATTTTCATGTATCTGTTGTTTTGGTGTGCAGCTCTAGGCTTCATATAAAGTGCTGAAAACCTCTGTTCCCAGCATTTTAGACAAAACATTGCTCTCAGTTGGAAAATCCAAGGACACTTTGCTGCCTCAGAGCCCCAAAATATATAAACAACAGTGAATTGGGGGAGCAAGCTTGGCGTGGTTGACATCATCAGCTGAAGGTGTAATTGGAGAATTGAAGCCTCATGTGTTAATGGACAGAACTTATAAAATATGAAGAACTCATGGCTTGTCATCCATTTTGGGTGTAGCTCTGTCTGCCCTAAATGTACCTAAAGGCTTTAATAAATTAATCTGCTTTTTATTCTTCTAACCTTGTCTAGCCTTCTGTTTTAGAAAGCTCTGTTTTAGGCATCACACCAGGTTCAGAACCAAAATCAGCCAGTAAATATTTGTCTGTTGGAAGGCACAAGCCAGGACCATTAAGGAGAAACATCTTTGTTGGATGTGGCTTTCAGCAACCTGGTCTAGTGGAAGGTGTCCCTGCCCATGGCAGGGGATTGGAGTGAGGTGAGCTCTAAAATCCCTTCCAACCCAAACTATTGTGGCATTCTGGGATATGCAGTCCTGGGAAGTGGGATTGATCCCTGTGCAATTCCCACAGCAGCACTGGGGCTGTGCTTTCCTGAGGTCACACAGGGCAGGCAGGGCTGCTCTCTGTGTGCTGAATGAGATGCCAGCAAATCGCCTGTTAACTCACTTCCACTGGATCTCTGCACCAGGCAGAGCTGGATGGATCCACAGCCTGATGGATCTGAGGGGAGAGGGCCAGGAGCCAAGCTGCCTCTGGAGCTGCAGCTGTGCCAACAGCTGGAGCAGGGTTTGTGCTCTGCCTTCCTCCCTGGATGCTGTGAAGTGACACCACAGTCGCCGTGCTGCTGCTGCTGCTCCCAGCACTCAGGGCTTGTCTGGCTCGGCTGCCAAAGCGCTGGGAGCTGTGCAGGGCATGCAGGTAAACAGCTCCTGACAGCCAGGAGCCAGTGCTGCTGGGCCACAGCATTCCCAAAGCATTCCGGCCTCTCTGGCAGCCCAGCAGGTTTGGGAAGAGCCAGAGATGGATGGGAGCATCCCTCATGCCCCGTGGCTGTGGTGGGACAGGGCTCTGCTTTGTGTCCTGGCTGCAGACTGGAGCTGGCCCAGCCTAGGCTGCCTTTGTCTCATTTCCCTGTTGAACAAGTCCTGCTGGGTTCTCCAGGAGCAGCAGCACCATTTGCACCTGCCTGGGGTGCAGCAAGCAGCACCTTCCCCAGGGATTTCCTTAGCAGTAGAACTGAAAATGTCAAATGTATTATATTTACTGAAGGTGCGTGATTAGAGAAATGGGGGCACACCTGCCTTCCTGGAGCCATCCCTGGCATCATCCCTGGCATCATCCCTGGCATCATCCATGGCTTCATCCCTGGCATCATCCCTGGCTTCATCCCTGGCATCATCCATGGCTTCATCCCTGGCATCAACCCTGGCATCATCC